>JAKWBI020000400.1:0-45552 GCA_022664585.2 Zalerion maritima
CAAAAACAATTACTTATTCCCAATTCCTTCGCAAATTTGTGTCTAATTTCTTAATCAAATTTTCCCCACCAGTTGCCATGCCCCCCCCCCCCCCCCCCCCCAGCCCCCATGTCCTCCCTCTCTCTCCTAGACACATACCCACCAACCAACCACCTGCTCTCCCCATTCTAACGCCGTTCCCCCCTTCCCTCTTTTCTTTGTCTCCTACGCACAGGACTTCATAACGGCCGTCTCGGTGCAAGCGAAGATCCACAAGCACCACCCCGAATGGTCCAACGTGTACAACCGCGTTTTTGTCCGGTGGACGACCCACGACCCGCCCTCCCTGTCCCCCAAGGACATGCGCCTGGCGAGGGTGACCCACGATCTCGCCCGCCAGATCGGGGAAATCAAGGAGGAGAAGGAGCCGCCCCGCGCGCAAAGCCTGCGGCCGAGGAGCGACGAGGGAAAGACGCAGGAAATGGTGGACGAGGACCTGCTGGGCCTGGAAGGGCGGGAGAGGGCGAGGAAGAACGAGCCGGTCGCGGGCGAGGAGGAGGTGCTGGCTGCGGATTCCGATGCCGCCGGGGGCGTGGACGTGGACCGCGTCGTGCAGGGTGGCGAGGGCTACGAGCCGCTCGTTAGGGAGGCCGGCCACCTGAGGGGCGGCGACGGGATGGGCCGCAAGGCGCCGAACGCGGGCGCGGAGGCTACGGGTGGGACGACCGAGAGCGTGCTGGGGGCTGGAATAGAGACCGGGACTGCTGCTGGTGGGCCTGAATCCGAGTCTCCCACTGAGGCTGCGGCGGAGGTTGCGGAAATGATGCAAGAGCAGGCCGTTCCGGAAACACCTCAGTCCTCGAGTGCTGCCATCCCCGAAGGGCAAGCTGCGGTGGGGGAGAGAGTGATCGTCGAACGGGAGGTGTTGGCCACGTCTGAGGAGTACACAGTAGAGCCGAGTTCGACGGCCCCGGAGCCCAGCGGGGATGTCACTACTCTAGAACAAGAGTCGAAAAGAGAGGTGACGCAAGTGGAGAAGGAGGAATCGAAAAGGCCTTTATAGCTACTAGTATCAACAGAGCCTACCACTACTGAGAGCAAGGGAAATGATTTATAGAGAAGCATCGCGGTCACGATCATGGCGGGAAGGCCACTAGTTTATAACGCATACTGCGATAAGAATACTGTATAGAAAATATGTATTAATAGGCCTAAGAGATCGAGCTCAAACTGAGAGTGCTCTGGATTATTTTCACTTCGAATATACCCCATACGCGATCGACAAAACACAAAAGACGCCTCCCACGCCGAGCCAAAAGTTTCATTTGTAATTCGCACTCTCCATCCGTTAGATACACGGCCATGATGCTTTGTACATTTCTTTCGGTGGTCATTCCATTACCTCCGCTTCTCGGGGCGTCTACTTGTGATTCTCTCGACCATTGCTAGCCGAGATGTTGCGCATCACTCCCTCTTACCTCTCGTGTAACTGCTTACTGGGTCTTGCGAGCCTTGGCAGCCTGCACCTTCCTCTCGCGGCGCTTCTGGGCAGCCTCGTTGCTTGCCTCGGTATCCAAAAGGTAGTCCCACCAGCAGAAAGAGGAGGCATAATTTCCAATGAACTTCTCGTGGTGGATATCGTGGTGGTGGGCACCGGCCCAAAAGGGGAGGAAGTGGCGCAGGGACCAGGGAAAGTCGTAGCCGGAGTGGGAGTCGATGGCCTGGAACAGGCGGGCGACGATCCACACGTACATGGTGACGAGGTGAAGGTCACCTGTGGTAGCGGCCCAGGCGATGGGGGCCCCGACGGTTCCTATCGCCAGGAGCATGACTTCTATGGGGGACGCGTACTCGGCGGCGAGACCAAATGGGGCGCTGTAGGTATGGTGCAGCTTGTGGATGGCCTTGTAGAGGGGCCCATAGTGCAGCAGGCGGTGGAAGCAGTAGTGCCAGAGATCCTCAAGGAAGAAGAAGACGGAGATGTGGAGAGCCATCTTCCAGATGGGAGGGAAGGGCACGCCGTAGTCCATACCGCACATGGTGGCGATGGGGTGGAACAGCCAGATCTGGGGCAGCTCGACGGTGAAGTGGGAGAGGAGGACGAGGCTAGCGCAGTCCCATTGTTCCTTGAGGGTGGGTATCTTGGTCTTTTGGATCTTCCACTTGTTGAAGTAGGGTGTGCGGTCGATGATCATCCAAGGGATGCAGCGGCCAAAGTAGACCACCTCGTGCATGACGAAGCTCATGATGCCGGTCGCGAGAATATCGTTCTGCATCCAGAGGTACCATGCGGCCCACAAACGCTCGAAAACGTTCAACTGGACATTGTACTTGGAGAGCTCCTCATATACGCCGATATACGAGTCCTGCGTGTTGAGCTGGCCAAAGCCGCCGATCGACGTGGTGTTGCTGTAAAGGAGGACAACATCCGAGTTAGAAAGAAAGAATCCGGGAAAGTTGCAGAATGCGATAGGCAAAAAGGTACCGAGAATGGAGTCGCATATTTGGACAGGGAGGGAAACTCAAGGCGAAGACCCGACTCATGGGAGGAGAAAAAAGACTTACAATGGCGACGCCATGGCTGGATTGGGGAACGGTCTTGGGGAGCCAGGAGAAAGATACGGGTTCCTGCGTCGGTTCACGATTCGCACCCTCCAAGGGGAAGGAGAGAAGAAAAACGCAAAGAACGAAAAAAAAACTGATGAGCCTTCTGCGACCCTTCAGAGACTGGCTCTCAGTGTGTGCTGGAATGAAATTGTTGGCTGGAAGTGAAGCTGGGAAGGGGGAGAATGAGGAGAGTCGCGATGGTGAAGTGGAAAATCAGGGTCATTTTAATACCTACGGTTAACTTTTTACCATAGCATCTGTTGGTCGACTTTGTGTGGAGCCAATGCCGATGCGGTTCAATAATGAGCCCACCAGAAGAGACCGCCTCCCGCGTTCCGAGATGTCGTTGGGAAGCACCATTCCGTTTTGGGAAGGGGATCTTGGCAGGAACTCCACCGCCCTCTTGCATCAGAAAGTTCCATCCTGGCTGTGACTTACCACCCGTCATCAGAAGGAAGGAGCTGCAATTGAGGGGCGAATCATAGCGATTGGTACCTGACATTGTCCACCAGTTTGCCATTCCCTCTTTGTTCCCCAACTGTCGTCAAGCGTGTCACGGTGTATCATGTACCGCATGATGGCGTTTGTGTTCCGCGGTGCCACGGAGGTGGCAACATCCTACTAACCTCCGGGGCTTTTGGGATCTTCATAGAAAGTGGGCATGTGTGTTGTTTCCTGAAGCCGGCAATTACCGCCATCCCTGGAGATGCGGCCAGGCTGTGCAAAATATCGATGAACTGTACAATTCCCTTGCTATCCGGAAATACACCGCAGTATTCAGCATCCATTGCAAGTTATTTCTGGACTTTCTACAATCTGCAGCTATTATATTCGGACGCAAATACCCTTCAACTCTCCGTTGCTGCTGGGACGGAAAGTCGTTAAGGAGTCTTGTTCCCTGATTTGTGGCAGCCACCACCTATCAGGATCATCAATAAGGCTCAGCTCCGGGGGGTGCGCACCCCTGCCGAGCCTATCAGATGGTCGGTATGCAGGACCGTTTCTTGAAAAGCTAAGAAATGCAGCGATGATTTCATGAGATGGGGGCAAAAGCTCGAAGACTTTTTACAACTGTTTATTTCCGCCAGTACGGCAGCCTTCTTAGGTACCACTGAATGTTTAGGGAAGGATCGGTACTTTTTTACTGCCGAGCCTGCAAAGGTCCTTCCATGCCTTCTTGCTTGCAGGCGGCATTAAGCCTCGTGCCCAAAATTTTCTTCCCTCCCCTCATCATAGCACTCGACCCCCGCATCGTTTGTTCCTCTCTGTTCCGGATTATGGGGCCGTCTCTCACTTATCATCACACTTGACGCAGGAGGTCGACCATTCACAGTATCTAATCTCGTTTTCCTCGGACGGGATCTTGGCTTCCGGATGATTCGATTCGATCTTGACAGGCTCCGACTATTTTTCGGGTTTTCGCATCCATACCTATCGGCCTGTCGTCCATCCGGGTGGGGATAAATGGGCTGATATTGGCCGCCTCGCCTCCCACACCAGCACCGCTCAGTCAGTCAGAGAGTGTCCAGAGAGTGTCCGGGATACTACTCTCAACGCCCGCCTATTCTATATGCACTATAGTAGGGAGTAGATCGCCTTGTCCTACACCGCTGCTCCAAACCCTAACCATGTCCGTTATCGCCGAGTTAGTGCCCCTCCCTCCGTGAACCTCATCTCTCGTCCTTTCCATGCCATGTCATTCTTGTCATCTCCACTTTATCTTCACATGTCATTCTCAAGATAACCCCGGCCGGGGAGCCATACATACACATTTTTGGGTCTTCGTCAAATTCTCAAAAAAAAACACCAAGATTTCCTCGATATCCTCTTCGTGATGAGAACTAACATCATTATGCCAGCCACATCCGTCGCATCGATTTGAATTTGGACCGCCTCCCGTGGGTACCAAGTCAGCTGAAAGATGGCGATGGTGAGCCTACGGAAAGCGCTCTCGAGGCGATGTCAAACCCGAGGGTTTCTAGACTCATGGAAATTGCGAAAACACTTTCGACAACATCATCTTCGCGGCCGTTATTATCACCACGACAGATCGTGGGTCTCTTGACGGAATCAGGACTTGCACCCACCACATTTGATAATTTTGATGCCTCGCGGGCTGGTCCTCAGCCTCAAACTGAAATCGAGGCCGAAGTGGAATGGCTCATAGTCAGCAAGGCTGCCATCCAGACTCAAGGGGTGCTGATGCGCACTTTACTTGACCAGATGATGCCCCTCAGCGACGATATCTGGTATTGGGATGAAGTGATCGGGTCGTACACTTACAGCAGCCTGTACACCGTCCAAACATCTCCCTTGAGGTTTTGGGCGTGGTCCAAGGATATTTACAACGACAGCAGCGATCGTTTCCAGCGACTATACCAGCGACCAGGCCTAGGCGCACAGACCGGTGGCCCCGTAGGGCAGCCTTCTATGATGGAGAGATGGCGAAGGTTTTACTCCCTTGTGGCAGAAAGCATTGCCAGGAAATCTGTGACCGATGTTAGGCGCCGCATAATGTCACCCGTGGCCATATGCCGATCCCAGGCGAGGAAAAAGCGGCAAGTTCTGAAGGCTTTGAGAGAGTTGGCCGCTAGTGGCCTAGGCGTCATGACGGACGAAGGATTCGATTTCCCGGACGACGTTTCCGAAAGCGATGCGTCAAGCCAAGCAGAGCCGGCCTGGAAGGGCCTCGTCGAAAGAAGCATAGCATTGATGGACAATGTCCTTAAGGAGGTTCTGTTTATCGACCACACAATTCCCGAGTTTGAGGATGGTGTATTTGCGAGAGTGGAAGAGGATCCTGAGCTGTCAATCCAGATCCAAGACCCTGAGGCTGTGGACCGACCTGCGGTCAGTGCCCGACGACTTATTTTTATTCTCCAGATCGAGCTGCCCGCCTATCATGCCAAGACACGAGAGCTCTTCCAGGAAAACGGGCGACCCTCGAGGCTGATTCGGTATTGGCTCCCTGCTGGCGCTTTCCTCCTCTCGTCCACAACGCTTTTGAGAATTCTGGTCCGCCGCAAGGACGACTTGATCAACTGGACAGCCAACCTCGGAGTCACAGTACGGGACTTTTGGTTTAACTGGGTGGTTGATCCTGTTCGCAAGGTGATCGGAACTATCCGTCACGATGCCAACAGCGAGATTGCCATCATGAGCCGCGACAGTCTCAAGGCCGACCAAAACAGCCTGGAAAGAATGGTGGTCGAATTTGCAAAAGACCAACCGAATGCGACGGTCGGACAGTCGTCTATTTCCGACGCCCAGCTTGCCGAAATCCAAGCAAAAGTACGCGAGGGAGATGTGACACCCGTGCTAAAAGTTTATGAACAAGAGTTGAGAAAACCCTTTGTCGGAGCCGTGAAAGGCGACCTCGTCAGGTCTCTCCTTATCCAAGTGCAAAAAACCAAGGTTGACTTGGAAGTTGCTCTCAGCGGCATAGATGCACTCCTCAAGAGCCAGGAACTTGTCTTCGGCTTTGTTGGTCTGACTCCCGGCCTTCTAGTATCGATTGGTCTATGGCAATACCTCCGCAACGTGATGGGTGGCAGGAAAGGCCTCAGCAGGTCGAGACGAGCAGGCCGAAGCGTCCGAGTGCTCCGCAATATCGACAGGATCTTTTCGGATGCGGCTCATAGTGAGACGGCCCATCTGGGTTACAAAGACCGTGGTCTGCTGATGTGCGAGGCTCATGTACTCCGGCAGCTGGCCCACGGACTTCTTCCGGGAGATATTGAGAAGGAGTTCTTGGAGGACATGGAGGAACTCACACAACTCAAGGGCATTCAGGTTCAAGCTCGGGCTCTGCAGCGGATCCGATGGGCATATGCAAAGTGGCTGTAGCTGGGTCCAGCCCAGACGGTGCCAGAAGGTGGTTTCTGAGGTTTCCGACGAGAACGCTGTTTTTATGCAAGCTACACATACTGTCTATAGAGTACTAGCATGAAATAAGGCTTTTCGGCCTCACGATTAAAATTCTATATGATCGTCGGTGATATCTACGATGTTGCTTGCTCACTCTGATAGATATATTCTATCTTCGTATGCAGTTATCGAGCTTTGAATATGGGTAAATTTCGTCGTGGTCGATTCTGAGGTCTCGGGAATGAGCTTGGGGAGTCGCAACCGAAAGTAGTGGCAGATGGAAAGGGAAGGCGGTGCCACTGAGTCTGACCAGGGAGAGAAGGCGAATAGCAGAACGAGGGTTTACAAGGAAGGTATGAAGGGCATAAATGTTCATCAGGGTTAGACTCGACGGAGTGTCTCTCCGTGACACATTACTCTTCTCCTGGGATACCCATCCATCCATCCACCCCAGAAATGCCGGCGGTGGTTTTCTTTTGTTGACTGAAACGAACAGGTAACAGCCGGCTCGTATCTTAATTATTTGAAGATATTTGGAACAGCCAGAAATCAGATTGGTCCGACTCGCCTACAACTAGCCCATTATATGCCCTACGTACCTGAGAGTAGTAATCAACCCCGCTATCCATTCGATAGCGACCCAGGAAACCCGTGAAAAACTGCGTCATTCCCACCAACCCCTAAGCCAAGCCAAGGCTGAACGACCACCCGCCTACTCCGGACCGTACCCCTCCAACTTTCGCATCCCCCGTTTTATCTGGTCCTATCCGGACACTTCCCTGCCCATTCCATAAATTCCATCGCTGCTTCTCCAACCGTCCTTTTGCGGGATCCAACGAACAATACGACCGACGACGAATTCATTCCAATCGCACTTTCCAGCCTGTTGTCTGTGAACGTTTCGAGCCCCGAGCCCGACCGGTCGCTAGGTGACGTTGCTGTTTGCCTGCCCTGGGTTGTCTCCGTAGGACACCGTCATTCCTGAGCCTCAACCCAACCACACTCACCGTTCGCCGCCGCCGTGTCCTTCACTGTCTTGAACACCCGCAGCGGGACATTTTTTCCTTTTCCTACTTCATCATCAACATTTCGCCTCCGCTTGCCCATCCCTCCCCCTCCTTCATCAATCGCCATTTCGCTTGCCTTGCACCCAACCGAAAACTCAGACCACAAAACAGATTAGACGGTCGTTTTCTCGCACACATTCGCAATCATGTCGGGCAATCGAAACTATGATTTCTTGGTAATTATACCCCTCGAATTGCACCATTAGGCTCCTCATAACTAGAAGAGAAATGCCCCATCACATCCCTAATCCCTTTGCCAGAGCCATCCCCAACCTCCGCATTTCACGCGACAGATGCAGAGGAGCGTTCTACGTTGCATTTGTGGTAGGATGGTGGGGGACGTGATGTGGACCGCGGCAATCCGCCAGCGCACCTGTTCACATCGAGGGCCTAAGTTTTGCACTGTTGGCTTTCGGAATGGCCTCTATTTGCCAATGAGTTCGAAAGTTCTTAGAGGACTTTGCTAACTACCTTGTCTTTTCCCGCCAGATCAAACTACTACTGATTGGCGACTCTGGCGTGGGCAAATCCTGCTGCCTCTTGCGCTTCAGTGAGGATAGCTTCACACCGTCTTTCATCACAACCATCGGCATCGACTTCAAGATACGTACTATTGAACTCGATGGCAAGCGGGTAAAGCTACAAATCTGGGATACGGCCGGCCAAGAGCGCTTCAGAACCATCACCACCGCATACTACCGCGGCGCCATGGGAATCCTGCTCGTCTATGATGTAACCGACGAGCGCTCCTTCAACAGTACGTCCTTATCCCTACCCACCGATCTATGTGCAGAAATGCCCTGAGACTGACATGTACTCCCTGCTGTCCAGATATTCGCACATGGTTCCAGAATGTCGAGCAGCATGCTACAGAAGGCGTCAACAAGATCCTTATCGGCAACAAGTGCGATTGGGAAGAGAAGCGGGCAGTGTCGACAGAGCAAGGCCAGGCGCTAGCAGACGAGCTCGGTATTCCTTTTCTCGAGGTTTCGGCGAAAAGTAACATCAACATCGACAAGGCATTTTATTCCCTTGCGGCAGATATCAAGAAGCGGATCATCGATACTAGCAATAAAGAACCCGGTGGCGCTTCTGGCGTGAACGTCGCAGCGGAAGGAAGTCAGGGTAATGGCAAGTGTTGCTAGAGTGGCCGGCTAGGACAGGACGGCGGAGGTGGACCTGATTCCGGGCAATGGAGGGGAAATGGCGGTTGATTTCATCAACGTCCCAGTGCGCCAATGCGGAATCGTCATCCTCGCAGGGTTCTTCATTCCAACAGGAATGGGGAAACCGCATGTCTACTTTATGATTGGGGGGAGAGGGAGGTTGTTGTGACTGATTTTATTGAGCGGCGTGATGATTAGACGCCTGTCGAGATTGCTCAGTAGGGAGCATCTACGCCTGAGACGAACCTTTTGTGACGGCACTCGGTGGGCAAGCCTGGGCGAATGGCGTCCGTGTGAGGAATACTTTTTTTAATCAAACGCCGGGGGAGTGGTTTCCCTTTTAGATACTTCACGAACGGAAACCGGGGACGAGTCTAGGTATTAACGTTGCCATAAGGAGACGATCGGCCTCGGAGACTGCTGATTCTAACGGTGAGGACGTGACTATACCTAACTACCTCATTAGACGTACGAAAGAGAGCTCTTCCCTATTTCTAGTATGGGTTAACTGTTCTCCTCTCGGCATGTACTCTTTGTTGATTCTCGTTCCATTTATTTTAACTATGGTCTATTAAGATCCTGGGGTTGACATGACTGGACTGGATGGGGTTCAGTCATTTTCCACTGGGTTTCTGTCTTTTCCTCTTTTCTTTCATATATCTCTCTAGTTATTCGATCCAACATTACGACGGCACATAGAAAACGTATTTCTCTCCTGGTTTTCCTAACAACTTCCAGGGTTGGATACAATATGGCTGAGGGCGATGTGACATTCTCTCACCGTAGACGAAGGTCAGCTTTTACTGCTCGGTATATCAGCCAGTTGGAGAATAATGCAGAGTTCTTGTTTTTGTCTTGAGCAAAACAGCCGCATCTGGTATGTATTTGTGCATTTATGCCTACTCGTGGTATCCATTCCATAAACGCCGTTCGTCTTGCCCGGATCAGAGTAGTGTCTCGTTTGGCATCATAAGCCATCCCAGTGGATACTACCCAAGACAGCCAAACTAAAATACATTTCTCTTCATGACGGGTCACGCAAACTATCCGTGGCTATTAAGAGACTCAAAGTTAGCTAGGAGCGTTCCCCGGCTAGACAATAGTGCAGAGGGTGAGAAGGGGATCTTACCCTCGAGATGGAAGAGAACGTTGGACTGGTAGTTCTTGAACATCTGGGCAACCAGCTCGACGTTCATGTTGTCAATGTTGATTTCCTGTTTCAGTTAGCAAGTGTACACGATATAAGGGCTACATTGAGGTAAACCCACGTTGAGAGCATTGTTCATCACCTCGACTGCTTCGTTGAGTTTTTCCTATGAGATGCAAGTTAGATGGGAATGTGGGAAGACAGGTCTATAAAATTGAGGGTGAGAAACTGGGTTTGAGTTGATGCTGCAGCTGGTCACTTACAACGTTGTTGATGATGCGTGAGAGCAGGAGGTTCTGCTGGGCTTCGTGGGGGGATTCCTGTTTGCGTGAGCGTCAACAGCATGCACACTGAACGGGACCTTTAGCGTGATAGTTGGGGGGACTTACCATCTTGGGGTTTGCTTCTCGCGATTTTTGACTTTAGAAATCGCTGTTTAGAAGCAGAAATGGTGTTTTACGATCGAGGGTCTGTATACCAACTGTTGTCCCGGGGGAGGGGTGCAGTTTACATCACACAACGCAATAGCGATATCAACACGCCCTGCAGCAGCTTATCGAGAACTTGTAGTAAAGTGACCTCATGGGGCGGTGAGCAGCGGCATAAATTGTTTGCGATGCTGTGGAGTGAATGCGCCAGTAGCAGAGCTCAGCTCTGCCAACATCAATTTAAATGGTCTTCGCCAACAATAGAAAGGACAATTGTAAAGCAGCGAACACAATACAGTTGCCCCGCACCTGTAGAACCGACCCCCTGCCCAATATACGGAACCAACCACCCAATCGGCTTCAACAAAACTTCGGGCCCGCAATCCGACATCATTCATTACCCATTCCTCAGCTTCGAAGCTCTTGATTCTCCCTCGTTCCTACTGTGAAGCAGGCAAAGTAACAGCTTAATCTTATCTCCACCCACTTAACTTCAGCATCGCAAGTAACATCACCCACATGTTCTTGGCTTCCCATCCTCTTCCCGCATTGTCGCACGGCCCGCTGGAAACACAGGTCGTAGCAACGATAAGCGTTACCTTAGTATTCAGCCCCCACCCCATCGCGAGAAGGATTTCAAGCCTCGAGGCCACTCGTAGAACCTTAACGAGCTTACAATCAATACACCAAGAAGAACCTTCGTTGTCATCACAAGCCAGCCAAGATTTCGGCTCGCCATCCCACAGAGCAATATCCCAACATTCCAGACGCATCGACCAACCACCCAATCTACGACCAGTTTGCAAGGCCTCAACAGCCATCACCAAGTACCCTGATAATCCATTCGAAACCCCATTTATCCATCGCAATGGCCACCAACTCGGGTCCCACCGAAGCGCAGCTTGCGCATCAAGAACTCATCAAGCAACTCGACATGCATTCTATACACAAGTCTTTTCGTTCTACCACATGGCGACCCAACCAGCGACGAAACAAGAACCTCAAGACTATAGTTGGCGATATATCCAAGCGCGAAGCAGCCACATCCTCCATGGCAGCCACTCCTGCCAACGAATCCGGCGCCGCGACCCCCTCGGCCGTCGACAACGGCGGGCTCAGTACTTCAGGCACTTCGACACCTGCTGGTTCAGGAAGTAGCAGTCTCCAGCCTAACCTCGCTCAAGCCAGTCGAAGTTTGTCCAAGCTGGTCCTTGAGAAGTCGCTGCGCCCTAACGTAAATGGCGCTTCGTCCTCGACCCCAGCAGCTAGCGGCATCCTCCCAGTCGTCGCTGGAAACGGTCCCATGGCTACGTACACCAACATCGAGAGCGCCCCCAGTCTGGCATGCGGCCGCCACTACTGCGACGTCACTGGTCTGCCCGCACCGTACTTGGACCCTAAGACAAGGCTAAGGTACCACAATAAGGAGGTGTTCGCACTGATCAGGAACCTGCCGCAAGCCACGCACGAGCAGTTCTTGGAGGCGAGGGGCGCTCATACAGTGCTGAAGTAGACGCCACTGAGATTCTGGGAGATCATCACTACAGTCAAAAAGCCAGCGGAGAGGAAGAGACAAATACGTCGACAGCCTACTTGCGAGTGAGGGTGATGAAAAGTAAAGGAAGTAGACCATTCCGAGAAGCAACAAGGAGAGAGTGTGACACAACCTAGTGGCGGGTCTAGTCCGATTAGTCGCTTTGCCGGACCTTGGATGAAATACTTCGAGGCTCAAACAAATCCACCGTGTGATTTAGCGATAACTTGAAGAGAAGACGGGAAGCGAGAGCCCCAGGGAATTAGCCCCAGATCATTCTATCGAGTACACCTAAACATCTGATATGCTTACTGTTACCTTTTCATATAACTGTTTTCAATATTTTCCACGTTTTTGTCTCCCACTGTCAGTCACATTGGAAGCTACGGAGCAAGAGGCATTCATGGATGGAGCCTGGTGTTTCTTTTCGTGTCTTAAATGTTCTGATACCTGATTTCACATTGTTTGAAAGATTTTTTGTTTCAAAAGACTGCCCTGTATCGACGCGTTCGACAGCATGTAAGGCAGTCCAAGTAACCCAAGTGGACGAATATCTACACAATGGCCCACAATCGTATTTGGAGCACACTGACAATGTGAAATGAGATGTCCAACCGACAAAGTCAAGCCCCAGCTACCCACCCGAAGCCTCGACGGCTCAAACGGGATGCTAACTGACGCTCCGGCTTAATCGCGATGAGTGCCCTCCCTGAGGGGAAGGTGTCGTTCTCTGCCCGCAACTCGTACCGAGAAGTAATTGAGGAACTCATCAGTGGTCACCTATTCCACGGAGGGAAGGGTGCGTTGGGGCAGTTACGGATTGATAGGAAAATAGGGAAAAGAGACTGAAGTGTTCCCTTGTTCTAGCCGGCAATGGATGTATTGTTCACGGGGAAGAAGGACAGGAGATCTCCAGATAGAGTATCTCATAAGTGCTATAATTTAATTTACGTCTAGAGAAGTACAATAAGTGTGATGAGCTCCAAGTTCGTTGCGGTTGTCTACGGGGAAGATGGTTGATGAAGCTGATAAATTTCCGCGCAGCAAAGAAAAATCTGTCAACTAGTCCGTAGACGGGACCGCCCAGTATCGATACTCGTAGAAGCCACACCGTGGCTGGCCATCTAAATGATTCCCACCACGGCAGGCAGTACAACAGCGGGTCCCGCTACGTCTCGAAGTTGGTACCACCTCCTTCTGCTGGGGCCAGATCCCCCAACAATTTTCTACCAGTGCAATTGGAAGCGGCAGGCACCCATTTCCCATTTGCCCTTTCCCAAATTCCCACTAGCGTGCACCCCCGAAAAGTCCAAGCTCCTGTCTCACATGCTGCAGGCGGTGCCCTCTGGCAGCACTGGTCGCAAATTATAGATATAGAAATTGTGTCCTTTTTCGTCACCACTACACCAAGCAAGTAAGGAAGCGAACTCGAGCACTCCCCAAATTCTAGGCTACTCTTTGCCATTGTCGTTGCGACGTGTCTTTGTCTCCGCACGCACACAATTGTTCATGGTGTCAGACCGAATAACCCATAAATCATTTCCTCAATAAACAACGATTCAAGAAAGGAGCCTGTCAGAGACGGGACGAGGGACACACGACCGTTTTTGCCAAGAGATATCGTATACTCCGAGTCGAGTAATACGACGAAGTGAATATTCCTGTGGCGGATTTTCCGACATCGACCACGAGCGAACGAACGACTTTTTGACAACCGTGGAAAGAAGACCCATCGAGTTGAGGCTCAACTTTCAAGCCAGCTAGCCAGCTTGCTAGACTTGCCTTGAGGCATCCACGCTCTCGCCAATCCAATTGCCAAAACTAAACCTCCCACCGCATCCTCCGAGCGCGAGAAACAACGAAGCACCGCCTTCCAGATTATATATTCCGCGCTCTAGTAGCCTGCGCCCGAAGTCGCCGCCCCTGGAGACGACCAGAACAAACACGCAGAGACCGCAACACACGATACTTCCCCGCTCTCTGCGTCCAGTCACAAACATGTCAATGTGGTTATCAGACTCGCAGAGTACGTCTCGTCTTTCACCCACCCCCTTTCCTCCTCTAATACGACAAAAGACAGGAAACTAACCCTCATGACCTCGTCCACTAAACAGAAATCGGAGTGGCCTTCTGCAGCGGCGGAGGCTTCTTCCTGATATTCGGCGTAATACTATTCTTCGATCGCGCTATGCTCGCCATGGGGAATGTACGTTTCCAATCACGCATATTATCCTCCCTCGCTCCCTCCTTTCAACTCGTATACCTGGTATTCAACGCTCATTGATACCATACATCATGTTCCCTTTCCTTCACCACCCCCCATTCTTTCCAACAAACCATCTCCCTTCTCCCGCCTCCAATTTCAGCCCCTGGCAATACCGCCCCCCCCCCCGCTAACATGCCTCGTCTTTTTTCCCCCCACAGATCCTCTTCCTGATAGGCCTGACGATAATAATCGGACCCTCGAAAACACTCCTCTTCTTCGCGAGGCGGCAAAAGGCGAAAGGAACGGCGGCATTCTTCCTCGGCCTGCTTCTCATCCTGATGCGCTGGCCCCTGGTAGGCTTCTGCGTAGAGCTGTACGGGATAGCCGTCCTCTTCGGCGACTTCTTCGGCACGATACTGGGGTTTGCGCGAAACCTCCCGGTCATAGGCCCCTACATCGGCGCCGGGGCGGACAGGCTGGAAAGTTCGAATATCGGCGGGTTGGGCCAGAGGAGGAATGCCGAGTTGCCCGTTTGAAGGGAAGCTCCGGCGGGGCTACCCGTGCGGACATGTCGCGGGGGGGGAAGGAAGAAGAAGAAGAAGAAGAAGAAGAAGAAGAAGAAGAAGAAGAAGAAGAAGAAGAAAGATATTGTTTGTGCTGTGCGAATTCCCTTTATCTCCGATGTCTCTGGAAGCGATGGCCCAAGAAGTTGAGTTTGCGGCTTCGGCGGCGACGTAGGTGAAACTGGAGCCAGATGGATGCGCGAAAGGTTTGCGAGGAAGCAGGCGAGCAGCGAGCGTCAAGCAAAGCGAAAAACGTACAGCCGCGCAGACGGCAGGCCAAAAGCACACGAACAAGCGGTGGCATTGGTTGCCATATGCACGAATAGCGAAAGGACGGGGAAGGGGGGGGGGGGGGAGCGTAGCAGGGAATAAACCAGCAACAAATGCCCATCTAGAAGAAGGATCAGTATATCTCGTTTGGATTCTGGCCCCGGCGCAAGCGAAAGAAAGGGAACATGCACGGCCCGGAAAGGGGAGTTATCACCATGCACGGCGTTTGGAAAGAGTAGAAAAGACCGAAGGCGGGGGGGGGGGGTTGATCATTGAGGCCGGAGGGTTTGTTTGGCTTATGATCCATGCATGATAAGCATGCATTCACGATTTGCTGTTTCGTGGCATTGTTATTATTGTACCATTACTATACCACTTTTGTAATACCCATTCGAAATACTACTATTGGATTGGGGCTTGCCTCAAGGCTTTCAAACAGCTTCTTCACGTGTCTGCCGTGCAACGGCTAGAGGTAGCTCGCCGCGGCACTCTAGTGACCTCGCACAAAGAGGAGAGAACCCCATTTTCTAGCATGAATCAGATTACGGTCTTGTAGCATGCAGACTTTTAAAAGCAGTTGTTGTTCCATTGGCCTCTGACTGCAGAGACTGTATTCTACAGAAACTGGTCATCCTCGACATCAAATCATCCCTCCCAGTCCCACTCCTCAACCGTGCGAGTTGAAATGCTGTCGAGCTGTCCTGGTATTGTCACTTGGTACTACTTAGCGGTGCCATAGAAGCAGCGTCCTCCTTCGACTTCTGCTTATCCATCGCCACCTCCATTCCCTTTTGGAAAGACGACGGAAACCCCCCATGGGAATTGCCTCACCTAACCGAAAGCAAAGAAGACATGCGGTTTCGCTGAGAAAATCGGGGTGGACGTCAGCCTAGTATCCGGCCTTGGCGAGGTACTCGACGAGAGCCTGGACGGCCTGGTTGGCATTTCCGGGCTGGGCAATGTTTCCGTCATAGTAGCCGACGACGATGCACTGTTTTGCCTTGCCGATGCAGGCACCGATCTTCTCCTTGCCCTCGACTTTCTGTATCGGCGGGGTGGTCTCATGTCAGCAACTTTGCTCCCTTCTCTCACTCCTTCTCCGCTTTTCACGGTCTTATCTCATTTGCAACACCCGCCGGCAGTGTGTTTATAAGAGAAAAAGGATAGTCGTACGCATCTGAGGAGGATGGTGATGTCCTCAATCCTGATGACGGTGTAAGGCTCGCCGGCGAGCCGGAGGCCGCTGCCGTAGGCGGATGCCTGGGCGTTTTCGCTCGAGTAGACCTCGGCGATCGCCTTCATCTCGTCGGCAGAGAGGTCAAAGTCCGGGGAGCCGGCCCACTTGCTGTCGCCGGCGACGCTGATGATGGCCGCCTTTTGGATGTGGCCGGAGCCGACGAGGCTGTGAGGGTGGGGGCGGGGTGCATTAGCTTGAGGTTCACGACGATGTGTTTTCGTGGTGTGGTATGATGTAGTGGTAGTGGCGGTGGACTAGGGAAACTGGTAGAAGTAGCAGCAGCTTGTGTATCATGTAGTAGTCCTGAAGCATCTGTGTGGTGCTATGGAGCTTCGATATCGGAAAGAGTAGTGGATAGTAACAGCGAGGGTGTTGGGTGCATCAATGTAAGGGGGGTTGTCATCGATCGTGACACGTCGTTGGGAGATGGATAGCATCGAGGAAGTGATTTGTTTCGTACCTGCTGTCGATGTATGCTACATTCCAGCAAGACCCTCCATGTTAGCAAACTATCTTCTATCTTCTCGGGAGCTCAAACCCCTTCCTGAGCGCTGAATACTGTGATGTTGGTGCTATCTGCACAGCATCGACCATCGACCATCGTCATCATCGTTGGTGGGGTGGGCAAGTGGGGCTGGCTCAACGGTCGATATGGGCGCGGAGGATTCGAGGTTGACAATGTCTCGAGCTCTCTCGTGCAGCGCGGGGTGGAGGGAAAAACGAACCTTGCCAGGACATGATGTCTGATGTGTGGAGTGGACGAGAGAGACGCTAGGAATAGGTTCGGCGTCGATTGAAAGAGGAACACAATGGAGCAATCAAATAACTATTTTTTAGTTGGGCGGCTGGCGACGGGAGAGGGAAGTTTTTCGGATTATTCAAAAAAAGAGTGGTGGTGCGTGTTGCAGAAAGGTGAAGAAGTAGGCGGGAGCTCAGCTTGCTTGCTGCCCTTCCTTGCTGCCCCTCCTTGCTAGCCAAGAAAGAGCGGGCAGTCAGACCGCATAGCTTTCCTGCCTCATTACAATTCTTCCCGCAGCAATACACCTGATTGTGAAAGTGCACCACCATTCCATTTGCCATGAACAAGCCGAGGTTCTCATTGTTTGAGCAGTTAAGACACCTCTCCCGTCCATGATGCTTCACAACAGTCGCGAACGCCTTCCGTCGTCAATGCGTGGTATACACAAGCTCCCAGTCATTGGCCCATCATTTCATGTCGTCCGATCCGTCAAAGGGCATATCCCTGTCCGCGCCACTGCTGCTTTTGCATTTGGACGTTTTTGCTAGATAGTTGGCAGTAGCTAGATGTGGTAGGGCGAGGAGACATGGTTGCCACCGCCTGGAGACATGCCATCGTCTGGCAGGCCGACAATATTCGATCACCCACCTCTTGTAGTCCTTGGCATTGTTGTCGCCGCCTGGCTCGGGATACCGTCTGACAGCTCTCAGATTCTGTGGATTGGGTCGTGTTTCTATTGCGTCTCGCAGTCGATAGCTGAACATGCATCCCGCCAGAGCCACCGATCCCTAGTCCGAGCTTGTTCCTTCTCGGCTCCGGGTTTCGTACTGGAAAGCATCAGCCAGAGCTTTCACGTGTCCTTTGCGACGTCGACAGTCTGTTGGTACCATCACCCCCTCCTTGGTATAAGTCGCATATTGATCCAAACCCGATTCGGTATCCTGGAGATCACTGTCTGAGAGCGACGACGCTACTTTGCCTATGGCGGATCTTCGACCGAGCCCGACCAGCCTCTGGCAGAACATGACAACAACGGTAAAATACTCTAACATGTATTCCCAAAGCTCTTTCGACCGAGAATAAAGGAAAGTGAATGCCTAATAGCGTGGAGCAGACACGTCGACCTCTATGAAGGGCTTGGAGAGCCTGTCGCGATGAGAGACGTATATAGGAATAACCAGAAGAGCTATCCCAGCCGCGGACCATACGCCCGCAGCGATTGGATTTTGAGACGCTCCAATCCCGAAATATCTAATGGCAGCGGACTGCTGCATAGTTTGAAGGAAATTGATGAACCTGTTCCCAAAACATTTGCGAGTTCTTGCGACTGGTTTGGTGAGGGCGGCCTTGTCAATCTCACCCGCTACCTTCGTCGCATCGCCAAAGTCTAGAGGATCATTTGCAGACTCCGAACAAGTTGTCGGGAACTGTTCTTGCTACTCCGGGGATTGAACCTTTGCAAGCTCTTCGACGGCATGAGCAAGTCGAGCATGCGGCTTTGCCGTCGTGGTTAATAACATGGTGAAAGAGATGAAAACTTGGTAAATGTGTGCACCCTTTGCAAGGTGAGAGAAACCACCCAGTCTGTCACACAGTCTCCAATTCTATGCGACACGCTGTGAGCTGGTGCGTGACATCAAGCACCTGTAAAGTAAACCTAACACACTTGGTAGACATACGGAGTACTACTTTAGCTGACAGACGTTTGCGATATTGATAGTCCCTAGGGGTCATCGTATTTGCGAGGGACCGCAGGACTGTGGGAATTCAGATATGGCAATGGCAGTTGGGTGGGAGCTGTGAAGGACTTGGGAATAGCTCCAGCTATGAAGAAATGCCTATGTGGATCGCCCTTGGAGCACTACCTTTAACAAGTCTTCCTCTTAGATACCTTAGCTTTTATTTGACCCCTCAGAGCTGCTATCTTCATATACAAGGCTAAATGACTATAACATATATACCAAATTTCAATGTCACTGGTGTAGCTCATTGTAAGTTATATACTTTCTCATATTTCCATCAAGTTCAAGATTCTAGAACCAGCCACGGTGGCAGGTGCTATCGCTGTCTAAATAGCATAAACTAATGTACTCTCGCCCTTCACTACCCTCAAGCACCTTCCCAGTTCCAAGAAATTATATATATCTTTGATCTAACACCAAACTCCCTTACACACCTACAACGACCTGTGCCAAACCCATTTCATCTTCTCCTAAAACCTCAACCCAAGATAAAGATTCTGCGTAGCTATATACGGCGAAGTGTTCTTCTCTACCGCGTTAGAGCACGCAAGCTCTCGGCTCTCTTCTTGTACTGTTGGATATGGAGTGTTTTGAGCCCGGGCGTGGCCACTTCGTGCATGCTGGTGTTTCTGGGTGTGGCGTGTTTTCCGTCCGTTGGAGATGGCTATAGATACTGCATGTGTAGTTTTGATGGCGCAAGACTACAGGACAAAGATCGGGGTGACAGGTGTCCAGATGGCCAACCATCTGCAGTGACCGAACAACCTCGATGTTGCCGGTCGCATGTATGATCCGTATGGCCCTTTTTCTTGTCCGTGAAAGTATCAGCCATTTTAATCACAGCAGCCGCTTGCACGGCATCACAGGTCTTCAGTGCTGTGTCCGAGTGCGAAATAGCTGGAGAACACCACGTGCCCAGACAGTCTAAGGGGATTGGAGTGAGGCTCCGGGCATGGGATTTCCTAGGGGCTAGGCTTGGACCGTAGCCAAACAAATGGAGTTCAGTCTACTCTACTCTTGGCAAGCTTTTTAAGCCTCAAGAATTAGGATGGGTACTGACTTGGTAACCTTATAAGAAGTGTGATACGGCACCTACGCAATATACGTGTGGAAGACTGAAAACTCATAGCACAATAACATACTCATGTGTTCACGGCCCATTTGGCTCTTCATTTATCACTTCGATTTCCAGGTTCCCTAGTATCCTGTTCTTCGTTCCTTCAAGCCGACACGACTTATCATAGCCGTCCTTTCGCCCTCGGTCGTTCGAAATGGAGACATCGACGGGTCTGGGCCGTCCGCTCATAAAATACTCAAACCTGTCCCCGCCGCCCCCTGAAGGACCTCGACTTCACCCGCAATTGCAGCCTCGCGGTCAAATACTCCAAATGCTGGTTCCACCCGTCGTCCGATCCGTCCCCAAACACGACGTGCCCGAGCGGCAGCGTGGCGCATTGGTTGTCTGTTTCCCCGGACGGTGTGCCAATAGGGGAGTATCTTTCCATTTGCTCTTTCACCACCACCGCCGTGCTATTTCTGAAAGGTCAGCGCTGTTTTTTCCTCGTACGGACAGGTTCTGGACTGTGAGCTGGGGCTCCGTGCCGAATACGCCGCCGAATCAGAGGAGCAAAGTACAGATTTTCCCGGTAAACCCCGGGTCTTAGATCTTGTGCTCGACAGCCCTGCGAAGGAGGGCTTAACTAGGTACCGGTGTCTGCGAGATTGGAATCGATTTTAACAATCATATTTCTATTAATGGGTCTAGAGTAAGTCATGAGCAGCCCTAGTGAGATGTATCTACCTATCTATCTATCTCTCTTTCTCTTTCCTTTGCATTACTTTTTTCTCCCCTTACTTCGTTCGCGAGAGATTTAGCAGCGAGGCTTTCCGAATGTATTCATAGGTGTACGTCCTATTCACTATCCAACTATGCTAGTGTAGCGGTGCTGGAGGTTCTCCCTGCTACATTTGTACCGGTCGCCCGCACCCGCCATCCTTGCTTAAATAATCAGTTCAAAGTCCGGTATAGTCCTGTACAGAATTATATAAGGAGATCCTAGTGTTCCTTGGACACGAGGAGCTTCTTGCACGGATAATAAACCATGATAGCAGAAACTTGGTCATGGAAATATAAGTTTTATCCAATTCATCATATTTTCCCCTCAAATAATATCATCTTTTATAAATAAACCCGTAGAATATTATTCGCTGTCTGATGGAGCGTTACCACTCTCTAAAGGCAACTTGAGGCCTAGCCAAAACCATACAACTTGGCTTAGACACTGGCCATGCAGCGAGGACCCCGAAGATAAAGACAACGAGGAAAAGAGCACACAGTTGGGACGAAAGCTGTTCCTTCGGGGTGTATCAGTAGGTCTGGACACCCTGGGAATCCTGGGCGTTGCTGTATTTACCGACTTTCCACACTCAAAACAACAAAATACTTCAAGATCAAGAAACATGTGAGAAACAAGGGGATTCGAAGCGCTAAAAACACTACTGTAGTGTGCTTCGCTAACTGGACCTTGGGTGCGCGAATCGTAGGATCGGAAGTATATGTCTGGTCAATTTCTTTTTTCTTTCAATCCATGTTCAAATACCGTACCCAGGAAGCGAGCGCACTTGATGGATGTCACCATTATTTTAAACTTTCCGCGGTGCGACTAGGAATGGCGGATAGATCCCAGACAGACCAAAACAGAGCATGGGATTCCCTAGTTTGGGCTGCGATAAGAAATGCAGGACGTAAGAACGTGCTTTTGCGATTCCAACACTTGGAGGGCCAGATAAGATAATGGACGATCTTATTCACCGTTCTTTGGTATCGGCTACTTCGAGCAGGCAAGATGCTTTGAACAAGGTGGAGGGTTCTCGGCCGCAACGGAGGAATCGAGACGGAAGGTGATGGCAATTGTTCAAGTGTACTATGACGGACGGGGTTTCCTTTAATCAACAACAAACATCGAACCACAGACTATGGGGCAGTGAGGGCACAGACAATCGACCTTCGAGTTTCTGCCATGTTCGGCACAGCACTGATAGGCAGCGGAGTTGGAATCCGGAAGGAGCAGGACAGGAGGAACGAACTGCCCGGAGCCTGGAGGAGGACAGCAGACAGACAGAGAGAGACGAGGTACGCAAAGACCCCCATTAATACAAGTTGGAGCAGCGCACAGTCGTTGACATCTGGCCTTCTTCTTTTTTCTTTTTCTACAGCCGATTAAGGACATGTCTGCGGTTCGGAATTCGGACTGCATTCTTGCATTTGGTGGTCATATATATATCACCATGAATATCACGATAATGGCTTCGGCCTATTGTTGCCTTGGTCTTTTTGTCCCTCGTGTTGTGTGGGATTGATTATATTATCTGGGGGGTGTTGCTGCAAGAATAGAACCTGGCATATACGAAGCGGCTAAAAACTTCCGCAAAGTTCAACATCCGCAGTCTGCACTGTACTTTACCACTACTTGTGCAGCAGCCCGTATTGGAGCTTCTTTTTCCTTTTTGATTCCTTCCCGTGCTGGGTCACCCGTAGGGCTGGTTTTGTATACTGCAAACCAACTAATTTTTGTTATTTTTAAACCTCGGTCGGTCGGCGTGTATGTTCTTCCAAGATTGCGCAAGGGAGACGAAGGGGGACGTCGGGACGTATTCTGGAGCTTGACGATGTCTGGGAAAGATGCCGCGACAGCAGGCGAAAGTCGGTAACAGAATTCCCCTCACGTGCAACATAGACATCTAGGATCGTCCCTGGAAGGGATTTGCAATCATGAGACACTCAGAAGAGCGGTTTGTAGGCTACCCCTGGAACATGGGGCCGGGGGGGAACTCTAGGAGGTACGGAGATTCTGAAACGCTGCTGTTTTTTGTAATTTTTTCGTGCTTGGCAAGAACGAACCAACAGGCATATGCAAGGCTCACTTGCGTGCACACCGCGGTGGGATACCCAGGAATGCGCATGGATAGCTCTCGGTGGACCTTTTCGCATCGTTTTTTGAATCTGGTTGCTGAACACCAAATGGCATGTGTGTGTGTGCGTGTGCGCCTGAGGGAGGAAATCCAGAGGGAGGTTGCAGCAGCCGTTTTCGTTCGACGTGGGACATGTGAATTGGAGCTGTGATTCATACCAGGTTGGAGATCTTAAGAGCCTGGGAGATCTCTCGAGGTCTTGCGAATCTTCAAAAATCTCACCGCGAGTCTGCGTCTAGAAAGACGGTGTAAGACATTCTGGGACGGAATGTGGACGGTTTCGGTGTGACGCGGTGGCTGACACGGATCGACTATGGCGACATCAAGCCAGTATTAACTATATTTCAAGCCCCAAGCCACAGTTTCGCTAGTGGGAGCGTACATAGTACACCGGGAGTAAGGAGAATGACAACCAAGGTGACAATGACAGGGAACGCCTCTTTGTACGGGGAAGCGCTGAGGCAGTAAAACAGGGGGGATGTGAAGCCCCGTCGACAACACGTACAGTACGTCTCTCCATGGGCCATAGGCAAACATCAGTCGAACAGTTCTCCGCACGGAGTGGCACACCACGTAGATCCACAGATCTTAGGCGGGACTATTCTCGAACGATGATGATCAGTCAGGAGCCGCAAAAGAAGGCTGAAATCAAGAAGCTCGTGTTAGAAAAAAAAAGTCCCGTTCGTCTGTGGGTTGTGTGTACAGGCGTTTGGGTCTTTTTCGTCTGTTCAATATCGTTACGTTAAACAACTCCTTGTCGTATTTTTTCTGTCTCCATCGCTCTACTCCGGAAGCAACGCTACGCGCAGCTGTCACTTTGAAAGGGTCTGCGAGCTGTAGTAAGGCGGCTGACAGGTGATACTGTAGCTACTGTGTATCATACCTAAACTCGTACGGGGTCGACAAAAGGCTAGATATCACAGGAGGTAGTAGAGTGGTGACAATCCAGGCCCTCTCACGAACGCCGTCTACAGATGTACGCTGCACTGGTTGCCCCGCGGTCGACAATGTCGATGCCAGGCCTCGGGACGAAAGGATGGATGGATAGCAATCCCCGGCAGAAGCTACTGTAGGTCCCATTTTGTTGTGCTGCTATGTACATCAATCTGAGAGGGACGGCGGAGTCTGGAATCTGCAGCTACTGCAGGCGTCCTGCTAATCTCGTCAGGCCAGGTAGGGTCGAGCTTGAGCCGCAGAGAGGCAGGAAGAGCGTTTCAACGGCTAGGTGCTTCATGGCTTGCCGACTTCTAGTCTGCTACCGCCAAGGAATGCCAATTGACGAGACGTGAAAGAGCTAGAAGTCTGCAAATTCTCAAATATTTCCCCCCAGATTTATGTAATCTCGCATCTGCATCGTCAGCGCTTGCGAGGAAATTCCCGCCCTCACCACGTGGATCCATAGACGGCAAACAAACATCAATAGCCTTTTTCTTTCATTTACATTCACATAATCTTGTTGAGGGCATGGTCAACCTAGAGGTTGAGAACTTCATCTCAAATCCAAGGAGCTGAAATGTCTAAAGCGGAATCCTGGGCTATGATTGGCCTATCACTTTTATGAGTGGCATACCAGTCGATTATGCGGCAAAAGGCGGAGAAAACGTTTGGCTGCGTTGGTGGGAATCTCCGCTCCTCCAATTTCGCCATCCCGCTGTCTCGCTCTCACACGCCACTGTGTGCACCATAGCCCAGGCAGCCGCATTATCACCAGCGACATGTTTCCAATCCAATGGTGAGTAGGATAACTCGGATGATAAACGCATTTTGCATAAGTTGTCAGGAGACAAGTTCGCAGATCCTCCTCCAACATGAGCGTTCCCGTATTGTGCGTGTGTCAAAAAGCCCAATACCCAATTTGATGTTTCACCCTTTCCCCTCCTTTCGTCCATTATTTTTCCGCCTTCCCGCCCACCAAATGCCCAGAACCATGTCGGCGGGTTACTACTGGCCATTTCTCCTCATCAGGACGCATGCAGGCGGGAAATACACACGCAGCACGTCCGTAGGTACATCTATATGGATATCGGTGAATGGACAGCAAGTGCTGCCGCTTGCTGCAAGGTACCCGCGAGAAGGCATGGTCTTGAGATTCCGAAAACTGGAATTGTCCAGTCGCTTTCCCGTCCTCAGGCCGCCCTTGTGAACAAGACTGGCGCCATGCACAACCTTCTGGAATAGTTCTCGGCGGCGGGCGAATTTGGTAATCCTGGATAAATAGAAGTATGCAGGCGCTTGGCTGGACGGATATTCGAAGCAGCTTGCCGCCGGTGCTGGTGACAGCGCCTGATACGGCCGAGAGAACGCTTTTGTTCTAGGAGGTATGGGAGAAAATAAGCTATCGGTATGGATGTTGTATCATGCTAGTGGTTCTGATGAGCCTATTCGGGCCGCCGACTCCGATGACAGACCACGGACGAGTTCCTGGAGACGGAAAGCCGACGGTTCTTGCGGCCGGCCGCCAGCAGAACAGAGCAGCAGCATTTATGCCTTGGTAATGATGTGACTAACAAGCTGGATGCATATCACGCGCTTTATAACCACAGTACGGGGTCTCTGGGCGACCCCGTATGTCATGCGCCCACAGCAGGAGAGGGGAAGGGGACACACGAAACATGAGGCAAAGAACTCGTTCGACGATAGGGTGCACGGGGGTGTTCTCTGTCAGCAGTTCAAAGAGGAAAGAAGAGCGACCAACTCTCTCGTCATCACCATCCACAGACACCTACCAAGAGACATATCCCTGCAGTCGATCAACCCTACCGTCGAAATACAGTAGCTGTCGCATCAATCTCAAACAAACCGCTCCTTCTTTTTCACATACCCGCAGCTAGACCCCTGCCGCAGTGCAGCAGCTTGAAAGTCGTATCTCCATTTAAAACCCCTGACGAGAGAGTAAAAAAAAAAAGAAGGAAATGTCGTCGTGTGAATGGAGGAAGTGGACGATTATATGCCCGTCCGCGGGACATTTTCTCTTCTAGTACTTTGATGCTCAACTCAATCGCCGCAGCATCGCTAGATCTTATTCCGTCCTTACAGCAAGGGTTGTAAGGAAATAGTATAGGGTGCAGGACTATCTGTTTCTTGTCTTAGGAAAGCCTTGTACTAGGTGTTGTATATGCCGAGTACGGAAAAGGTAGAAAAAAGAAAAAGAAAAAAAACAGCGGGGAAGGAAGGACCTCTAACGGGCCACGCTTACAGCGGAAAGAGAGAGTGGGTATCTTGGAAGGTAAACACCAGCATCCAATTGCGTCGGTGAGAGCTGGGCTTTTCTGCCTCAAGATGGAAAACAGCGTCCCGGCTGTTATGACCCGCCGCAAGCTTCATCTTGGGAAAGAGGCGAGTATTTGTCTGCTTGACTGCAACAAGCCGTGCAATCATCTTCTTGGGCACTGCGCTTCATTTTAGTCTTTGGTGCTCGCAGCCAGTCAGAGCATTCCTTCCAACCAATGTCTGTCTTTCAGCCCGCCGCCCCAACAACCAACAGGATTGTTCGAATCGTCTTTTACACTCGCCGCCTGCTCTGATTCGTTTTCCAGCAATTTGCCGCGATCCAGCCAACAAGCCTCTCAATACCAAAGATATGGGATTGCATCTGTTTGTATTGTACTGCATTGTACATTTTAGGGAAATTGAAACCAAAAAAAAAGCCCCTACATACCAAAGAAAGAGTCTAGTTGAAGAAAGGGAAGCGATATTGAGAGGAGCAACGCGGGTATCTCATTTTGCATCACCCTACTTTTGACCACTCATTGCCTCGTCGCTTATTCTTCCTCGACCGATATTGACCGACATTCTCTTTCGGCATCGTGCTGCTTTTTGAGAGTCTGGTAACTCCTGTCTTGGCTTCTTTACTCGTCCAGGCGGGGCATACAACCTTGACCAGGACATGGTATTGTCTGTCATTAGAGGGTCAGCAACGCACCAGTCAACGAGCACATCTAACGGACATTGCCAGTGAGGATGGCCGCCAAGGAGAAAAGTTTAGAGAGGCTCCGTTGGTTTCCCAAAAGAGTTTCCTACCTTCGAGCGACTGACACTTCCCCTCGTCGCAAATTCCAGGGCCCAGGACTTATAACCACTGGACTGCGTACCGAGGAAGACAAAGAAAGAAATGGAGGTGGCCATGATGCCAGCCTCAAAGGCGCACTGTGACATTCCCATCTATCTCGGCCAACAGCTTCACAGCGTCAAGAAGAGCAGAAGCCCCCAACGCCGCCAGATGGGAAATTTCCAGATCGAGAAGGAACAGAGCAAACGCACGGACGTCACTTCCACCTTGTCAGTAAGAGTGGGGACAAAGAAGTGCTAGGATTTGTATCAGGCTCTGCCCTGTCACGACCAAACATAGCAAGTACCCACCAAGGTACCTCTGATACTTCCAATACTTCTGAGGATCACTTACACGCCAGCAGTATTTTGCAGGGTGCCTTGCATTTGCAGGCTCGTTTACGCCAGGATGGTCCCGCTTGGAATTCCTTCGCATCATCCTCCGCCAAAATCCAGTCTCCCAATTATCTCATATCCTCGTAGAGAACCCCGTACCTAACCCGGCCGCTTCCTCCTCCCTCTCCTCCTGGTCGAAGCATCAGATCCTCGAAACCTCAGACGAATACCGCCGCTGCCGAGTCTTTTGTCTCTTCTTCCTTTCGTTCTTCCTCCACCGCCATTTCATCGTCATTCTTTACTGCTGATTCGTCTCGTTCTTCTCTTTTATCATCCCCTTCCACTTCTACAGTTACCCCCCCCTTCCTCTTCTTCCCTCTTTTCTTGCACAACTCCGGGGGACCACTTTGTACTTCACGGAAGGAACGATATTACTGCTACCACTACTATTTATACGGCTGCCGACATTGCCGTAGCGGATACTTCGTATCATTACCGCCGTTATCACTACTTGGCACACATACCACCACTCGTGCTCTCGACGCCTTCGGCAACACAACCTCAAACATGCTAGACAGGCCTAGCACCTCGTCGGGTCTGACGACGAAGAAATCATTGATGGTAGCCGACTACTTCTCCTTTCCCAATAACTCTTCAACCACAGTCGCAACAGCAAAAAGTAGGGCGGACA
The DNA here is from genome assembly GCA_022664585.2 of Zalerion maritima. NCBI lineage: Eukaryota > Fungi > Ascomycota > Sordariomycetes > Lulworthiales > Lulworthiaceae > Zalerion > Zalerion maritima. The sequence goes on from JAKWBI020000400.1 coordinate 27,599, forward strand.
AGAGACAATCCAAGGACGACCTCTATCTGGTATCAAAGTCTTCTTTCCCTTCTAGATTTCAGTCTTTCCGAGTTACCAACAAGGGCAGGTTACCGACTCCTGATCCTAGTCCGAGGTCAGGAAGCCCGATGAGCCAGGAGGTCCCTATCGTCGTTAGGCTTCACACGCCGGATTCTCTGCACGCACCGAGGGGGGAGGGCTCCATGCAGAGTGAGGAAGATGGTATTGGCTTTGCAGTGGGGAGTCCGATCGGCATGGCTCTGGGAAGTCCATCCCATCCTCCAGCACCAGCAGCCTGGGAGGATCGTTGGCCCACGGTTCCCGATAGGCAGCCCAGGCCGAACTTGTTTCAGCAGCACCAACATCAACAACCGCAGTTCCAACTGCCGAGAACCCAGTCCCCCGTCATGTCGTCGCCGGGTAGTACTAACATTGCCAGCCCTCAGCCAACAAAGAAGGCAAAGTGGAAAATGTTTGGCATGTTTGGAAGCAAGAAGAGCAAGTACGAAAAGGGTGATAGCAAGAGAGCAAAGGAGAAGCAGCAAGTTCAGCAACAGCTCATTGGCTCGTCAGCGTCAATTGGACCCTACGCATCTGGAGCAGTGCCGGCAAGGAGCAAAACTCTCGCGGACCGAAACGCTCTTAGGCACAAGCCTATTGTCGTGAGGTCGAACACTATGGGCCAGAGCAGCGGAAGTGGAAGCAGCACAGAAGCGTGGAATCCGCCAGCCTTGCCACAGCAGTCTACCCTTCAGGTACCAGGATTGATCTCATCTACGTCGACTCTTAGATCAACGGGAGGAAGGATGTTGGATGTGGATATTCCGAGCGTTCACATGGAACGGTATTCTATAATGTTCAGCAACGTCCTCGTGCCCCCCCAGACCAGTGGCCAGCCGCCTATTCCAACACAACCTGGAAGTGCATCGTCACTACTTGCAAGGCGGCACGCTACATTGGATCGGCTGAAGAATATTAGCGACAGCGTGGAGCAGGAAGTGAACGAGTCTGACAACGTCGCACACCAGCCTCTGAAGGTGGAGCGGAAACCTGTTCCGGCCCCAGCACCGGCCCTCATCCAGCCTATCCGCCGAGCCACCTCGCCTCAGCCGACAAAGTCTCCTGCATTCTCACTGTTCCCTTCTACTCCGTCGTCCAAGTCGCGAAATCAAACAACCACAAAGGAGTCCTCAGATACCCGGAACCGCGCACTCACAGCCCCTTCTATCTTACCATCTCCGTCCAATGAGAGCTTCAACCTCGGCGCCCTAAGGAAGGAAGCTTTCAACAACTCTCAGGTCTCCCTTGTTGTCCCTAAAACGATCACCACCTCTCCTGTTTCGACCAGGGGAAGGGTGAATGAATTTCCCCCGCCCAAGCAATCATTCACGCGCGCATACACCACCCCTTCGCCTCTTGCCTCTGCACCTATCGTGACAGCTACTACCTCTACAACCATTTCTTCGAATCCGAAGGCAAATGATTCATCTCTCTCGGTTGCAACTACTGCGTCGAAGTTCACCCCCGAGCAGTCAAACCTTGTACTCGATTCCCCAACGAGTATATCCTCTACCGCTTCGGATGCGGCCGATGTGATACAAACTGGACCGCTGAAGCCGGTTTTAAACGAGCCATTATGGAAGCTGGTTTCTCCTCCGCCTTCTAACAATAGTGCCGACACCGCCACTACCGCTGCCACTAGTATCACAGCCTCCCCGCCCACCAGTGTGGAATCTACCAGCACTGTCACCACGTCGAACGACAACCGCAAGCGTTCCCCTAGCGCCGCTTCGGGATCGTCAGTCAAGACACACATGACACAACCATCAGTGATGAGTATTGACGAAGAGGATACTGCACTGAAAGCTGCGGTCGAGATCTCGATCGCACGGCAGATTTCCATCTCACGCCAACAAAGGAATTTGCTCCGCCCGCTGAAGACGAATGGGCCTGGCGGACTTCGGAGGTACAACACTGTTGGAAGTAGTCCTGGAAGAAGCCCTGCCGCACCCAGTTCGGCAGTATATCTAGCTGAAGACGAGAAGCTGAGCGAAACAAACTCAAGTACGCCCGTGTTGGTGCACCCAGAGGAGTCTCTCCATGTCACACAGGCCTCGATGAAGGGACACCAGTACAAGAAGAGCGAAAAAATTGTTATTGAGGGATACTAGGCCGGATATCGTGGGCGGTGGTGTTTCCTTGGTTGGGAGAACGTTGATCGCCAGGATCCCCTTATTTTGGGGTTTATTTCTAGATCGGCGTTTTCGAGATGTTGGGAGGCTACGGGGACTTTTGAACATCCTTGCGCATTGGTTCTGGCTCACTGCTACCCTTGGTTCCGCATTCTTCTGGTGATTTTCTTTTGTTCTTCCTGCCCATGACGGCTTGGCGATTTCGAGACACGGTTTCTTTTGGGGGTTTTTGGTTCATCGTCATCATATATTCCCTATAGCGCGCAATGATTCCTTTTGTCGGTTTTATCTTCCAGTAGCTCAACATTATCTCTATATACCTTTTTCCTTTTTTTTCATGCGACCGGGTGTAGTTAGTGGAAAAGCAGGTTCGCTTGGGTTGGGTTTCTAGCTTCCGGTATTTGTCGACTGCATGGTCCCTATGTAGACAAAGCCTTGATGGTTCTTGTTTTCATCCTTTTTTCTGTTTTTTCTTTGCCGGAGGGGGGGGGGAGACATCGGAACTCGGGTTCATATGCATGGCTTCAAACCCCAATATTTGGACGATTTTAAAATCCCTTAGACCAGACGATCACACTACATATTTCTTCCATTTTCCTATTCTAATTTCTATTCTTTATTACATTTATCATCCTATTGGGTCTGTAAACACATGGAAACTTGCCGTAGGGCTCTTTGTCTCTTCAACAGCTCTTTTCTCTCATGCCACTGCCATCTAGTATGAGGCACAGATCAAATATCCTTTGCGCGGGCTGATTGACCGACTATTTGACTTGCCTGGGCCAGTGTCTGATAGGCAAGATCGCACGAATATAATTCCGATTCTTCTCTCGAGGTGCATTATATGCTCTGCCTAGAACCGTGACATATCAATATATCCATTCGTTTATGTACTTACATCTGACCCTTCCAGCTGGAATGCCACCACCACACTCCTCCAATCACCGGTGCCGTCACCAGCAAGCTTTTCACAAAGAATATAGCCATACCAATGATTGAAGTCTTCCGCACCAACGCGTGAAATTGATATTCCTTTCAGCACTTTTACAGACAGGATATTCCAGAGTAGCGGGAAGGCGTAGAGAAGTTCTTACTGTCGTATAAAAGTCTCCAGGGCAGCGTCGTCATCATCCAAACTCTTCCCATTCCAGATGAAATGCGCGAAGAGCTTTGTCACTCTGACTATGGCCCTGTGGTAGGAATCGAAAAAAGCCATGACGTCGTTGGGAAACCGGTCACCGTTCTCGATTTTGACCCTCAAAGTGTTTTGATATGACCTCAACCACGAGTCTGGGTCCCTGGTTGTGAGGATGAATTTGGCCTCGGGGTACGCAGCGACTGTCTCTTCAAGGAAGTAAGAGGGGAGGTCAGTTAGGGCGTTGTACCCGTTCAAACCACTTGCCGAATTCCTCCCTCCCGTATGGCTTTCCTTCGCCAAAATGCTTCGCTCGCATCCCATCAATCATGATGTTGATGTGGGGAGTCCCTTTTTCGGCGAACATAGTTTTGAGGTGGTATGTGTTGTACCCTAGGATCTGGAGCGCTTGGTAGATGGACATGGTGCCTGTCCTACGCACAGAGAGAACCTTTCATGAGTCTGGGATCGTGAGTTTGCTGTGGAGGAAGGGCTCTTTACCTTCCCATGCTAACTACTACAACCTCCATGGGTCGACGGCTCCTCGGGGGAGGACACCTATCGATTTGTCGCGACATCCTCGAAGATAACCCCACAAATTAGCTACGCGAAAAATAATAGAACGAAAAGTGAGATGCATGATACAGCACACTGGAGAGAAACCATGGGTAGCTTCTCCTTTAATACTATTCCTAATGCCTGGCGTTAAGTATCACGGGACACATCGCGTCCACGATCGTGACGGAGAATTCACCCCACTCGGTGTAGAAATGACCAATGGGGCACGGAGCACGGAGAATTCCTTCATCCATTCAATCTTAACGTCATATAACAAGACGACCGCTATATCATCTGCAGATAGACATCCTGTCGACACAGTACGCACCTAACCCTCCTTCCATCTGAAGCAAGGGGATGATCGCTGTGGTTTTCATACCGCATCAGCTCGTAAAACACCACTGTAGGAGTGGCATCACTTCCACAGATGCCCTGATGTTTGCCCTGCCTGCATATTCGCGTACACGTACGAGTGTGGAAGCTATAAATTGATGTGCGACACAAGGTCGTAGCGTGGGAGACCGACCCCACTACGAGAAAGGTTGGACCGCAAGGAACGATTAGAGCGGTGGGAGGATGGAAGGGTGGGATGTGATGTGTATTAATGGACCTAACGGTATAAATCCATGACGATGCCGGACCCAGCGTGGGCACTGAGTATATGGAGATGTGTGGATTTAAAGGGCAGAGACTTGCTTTTTCTGTCCTTACTTTTGCCTGCAGCGTAATATCTGCTGTAGTTCACACGCATAAACTATGTCGAAGGTTGCTATCCTAGAAAGCATGAAAATGAACCTTCACAGCTCTGCCATAGTGGCGCATACTCTTCAGCGCTGCCAAATAAGTTTTTATATGGTCAAGATACTATAGGACTGTAGGGGTACCTCTAGATGACCCCCTTACTAGCACCCGAGGCCCGAGGCAATTATGTAGCTGTTCTCGTGTCCAAGCAGGTGCCAAACAAATTGAACTAGTACATACAATACTTCCCTACCAAGCCTGCTCAGTTATGTATAGATATGCAATGGTCTTTGGAAAGTAAAGTTAGATTATAATTGAACAGTACATTTACCATTTTCCAAATCTGGCAGCGAATTAATATACCCCTCGCCGAGAGAGGAGGCGAGAGCAGATCGCTGAGCAGCATGAAAGGTCACGATGACAAATCATTCAACCGTTAGCCGAAATTCGCAGCCGGTAAGCCACCGGCACCTACATATTACAGGCCCCCCCTCACATCAATCCATCAATCCGCCTGCACACACCCATCCAATCGCTACAGAGCTTCCTGGCTCTCGCAAACGATGATTTTTAGCGGTTGCCAGTAGCTCTTGCTCGGATGATTGGGACTGACCTCTCAACGACCATCAAGGGTCCGGCTCACGATCAGAGACACTCACGCATGCCCTGCACACACACCAAGCGCGCCCGGCTGACTTGCATAAACCCTCCAGCTGCCGAGCAATGTATTATTTGCGTGACCATGACCCCATGTTTTGCTGACTGATGACAATATGCTGATGAACATTGGCTTGCCAGATCTAAAGCCGACCACTGACGCAGCGGGCGGACATGGGCTGTACCGTGCGTACAAGACACTGTATACACGGTACAAGTGTCGATACAGATGCAGTGGTCACGGTGGAGCCAAAGGCTCACGGAAGATAATGGGACCGTTCGGAGATATGATATTAGCCAACCACGGGACAGCACAGACCAACCAGCCGAACAAGTGGTGGCCACACCCCCAGCCATTTTATTTTCACTCGACACCACCGAGAATTTTATGTGGTTTTGTAATCAACTGCGCACCTCGTGTTCATCAGTCATCAAGTTTTCCCATCTATCTTTTCATCATCCTCTTGCCGGGCCTGCGAATACGTACAGTCAGCAAAAAAGGCGCGCCAAACGGTTACGTTTTTTTTTTTTTTTTTTTTTGCGACCCCCGATCGGACGTCGAGGTGGCGGCCGCATTAGGAGCTCGATCAATCAAGCCCAAAGGTACGGAGCAAAGAGAGCAGGGAGCAAGCACTCGAGCAAGCTCCGGGCCTCAAAACCACCACTGCAAGGCGTTGTGAGCGTCTAGGTAAACTGCCTTATTTCTTCTCAAATCGGGTCTTCTTTGCACGCCCCGAACCACCTAGTTCATCGGCAACTAGAGAGGCTTCTCGAGCGCCGAGGCTGCAGCAGTGGCTTCTTTGTGCGTGATATAGCGCTGTGATACTTCCCATCCATCAACCCCTAGCTAGGCCCCCTATCGTCTCTACCGAGAAAGCTATAGAGCTTTTTGCAGGCTCCCCGTCTGGACGAGCATATCCAATCCTTGCCTCATAGATCGAGTTCAGCCTGAGGAGGACGAGAAATCAACCCGAGAGAAAACTTACCAACACACCATCAGCACCCCAAGCAGCCGGGTTGTGGTTAAATACGTCCACCGGCAGCATACGCTTCCTCATCTTCAATTCTGCGCTGAGTCAGAAACAAGCATCCCAGCAAAGATGTCATCCAACAACAACATCGGTAGGTACTCTATATTTCTCATGTCCCTATTTCACGATCCATGCCCTCTTATCTTCACTTCCCCGAATTCGTTGAATGTCATGTTGGCGCTCCCTTTTGGCCTTTCTCGTTGCCCCCCTCCCCTTTGCGCCTCGCTGCTATACTTTGTTAGCATCACTTTACATAATTGCGCCATCTTGTAACTGGAGCATGCCACTGCCTCCTCGAGGCAGATCCTAGGACAAGAAGCTTAAAACAGGAGGGGAAAAGAGGGTTTGTGAGCAATAAAGCTCGTCTACACACCATAACAAACGAGGCCCTCCGGCATTGTCCATCTTTGATTTCCCTGCAGAACCCCAACCATCCCTGTTCTGTCAGCCATCCTTCATCATTACATAACCCATCGTTAGCCCACCCTCCCCGTCGCTTCTTTTCCTCCTTACTTTTTTAAAACTTGGCACTCAAACTGGTTCCATTGGTTCGCCGCATTCCGCAATCCTCACAAAGCATCTGGCGGTTTACTGACATAAGCGGGTTTTCTTTATTTGTTCTGTAATTAGAGAGTGAGCTGCAAGCTCGACTCGGTCCCGTAGCTAACGACAACGCCAATAATAAACCCCCCACCTCAGCGATCGCAGCCTCCGCCGCAGCCGCCGCAGCTGCAGCTCGCGAACAACAGCAGCAGCAGCAGCAGCAGCAGCAACAACCCGCACATGGATATAGCGACATCCAGCCTGCCAGCTCTTCCGTCGACCAGACTCACATTCATCCTTCTCTACGCGCCGCCGCTCCCGCAACAACCCTGGTCCCAACTGCAAACATGATGTCTGCACCTGCAGCTACGGCCGCCGGCGAGGCTTCTGCTGCCGCGACCGCGCCGCCCCCCGGAAATTCCGTTTTGTCCGCCGCCAACCTCGCCCAAGTCGCGCCCGCTCCACCAGCTCCTGGAACCGAACAGGCCCAGCAAGGTCATTCCGATGGCCGTAGAGCCAAGCGCGAGCTGTCCCAGTCGAAGCGCGCCGCTCAGAACAGAGCTGCTCAGGTACGTCTTCTTTTGTCGCGTGGCGATGGCGAGTTTTCGCATGTGATCGAATTGGCGCGGTCGTGCGCATTCACTGTTTCATGTCGCATGAAGCCTCGGGAGCCCTGAACTAACCTGGTTTTCCCGTTGCTATAGCGCGCATTCCGCCAGCGCAAGGAGGGGTATATTAAAAAGCTCGAGGAGCAGGTGAAGCAGTACGAGGTGATGGAGAACTCGTACAAGGCCCTCACCCAGGAGAACTTTCAGCTGCGCAACTACATCATCGCACTCCAGGGCCACCACATGGGAGCGCACGGCGAGTTTCCACCACCACCCCCAAGCCTTAACCTCCAGAACCAGCCCGCGCAAGCTCCCCCTCCCCCCCCTGCGAACAACGTCGCCGAACCTACCAGGGACGCCAACACCGGAACCGACCTGAGCGCCATTGCCCAGGCCGTCGAGCAACTTCCCCCTGTCGAGAACCTGGAATACCCCAAGCAGGAGAAGCAGCAGCAGCAGGCCCAAGAGCAGCAGGCTGCGCAACAGCAAAACGAGGACGTAACGATGGAGGATGAGGTAGCAAGACAGCTACAGAGTGAGGTTCCCAGGCAATCCTAGAACGTTGGCATGGAACAGCACAACAGCTACGGCCAGGAGCATCATAGTGGTCTGATGGCTGCTCAACACTACGACCAGTTCAACGAACCCCTCCACGCCCTGATTCACCACGGGTCAAACCATGATGCCGGAAATCTCGACCAGGTCCCCATCAAGGACGAGAGAGACAATTCCTACCAGGAAGAGCGGGTCTGACTCAGCTCACGTAGAGGATGAGGAAGAATCTCGTTCGTCGAATCCAGGCCCAAATCATCGACTACCCACGACTATCAATCACCATCATACACTGACTACTTCCCTATTCACTTTTTTTCGGGGGCAGGGCGTTCGGGTAAAGGGGAATTCCGGGAGCCTGCTGAAAAGATGTCTCAAATAATATTCTCTCTTTAGTACGTCAGGCTCCCGTGTCAGGTCTCTAGGGTATATTGGCGTTTGGGAGGTATTTTGTGCTGAGGGAAGGGCCATCCATATGTATGGGGGGGGGGGGTGGGGGGGGGTGTTTCTTTCTTCCTACCAATCCCAATCTTCCATGGCGTCTTCCAATTCCGGGAAAGACAAAGGGTCCATCTATGGGGCTGGGAGAAACGAGGTGAAAGGAGCAAGAGAAAGGAAACGAAAGGATGGACGGCTCGCTATTACTACTACCACTACTACCACTACTACTGCCACTACTACTACTACTACTACTACTACTACTATTACTATTACTACTACTACTACTGCTGCTGCTGCTGCTGCTGCTGCTGCTGCTACTACTACCTCTTTTTTTTTTTTTTTTTTTTTTTTCTGTACCGTCGATTAGCATCAGCCGCCGTGACAGGCGGGGCCGAGAGAGATGACGGCGACGACGATGATGATGATGATGATGATGATGATGATGATTAGAGGACGTGCATAATAAGGATAATTGGGATGAGACTGACCAAGTTGGCCAAGACGGAGGCGGAGATGTGTGTCTCTCTCTCTCTCTCTGTGTGTGTGTGTATAAGGCGTCCTGTAGATATGTGCTGCAGAGCGAGTGATGCGTGAAGAAGATGGCAGGCAGGCAGGCAGGCAGGCAGGCAGGCGGGCAGGCGGATAGGTACAGTAAGGAGGTGGTAATTCGGCAAAGGCTACCTACGTACGCCCCCCCCCGTCGCGGGTATTGTAAAGCTGTCGATGCCAAACCCACACGCCGCGGACGTACGCACTACATACAACCTGAGGGCGAATGAATATACAGTGTAATTAGCCACTTGGTATGCCGCACTTTCTTCCTCTTCTTCTTCTTCTCCCCCACGCAAGCGAACGCTGCACACGCCCTCGGTTGGACTACGATGGACTGGTTTTGAAACGTGCTGTCTGGAAGCAACCTCATCTACTGATACGTAATATACCAAGAGCAATAGGGAAGTAATTCCTTCCTTCCTTCCTTCCTTCCTTCTTCTTTTGTCCCCCCCCCCCATTGTAAAACGCCATTCCCTTTTCCTCGCTTGGTGAATTGCTTTCCTTTGCCTTGTAGCTTAGCCTGGTCCTATAAGTTCTTCGCCCATCTGCAAAAGACCGTCCCGACCAAGACTACCTAGGCAGGTACGTAGGTGGGCATGCAGGTTGGCTGAAAAATAGAAAATATTTCGAATGATGCAAAATAATGATACACACTACGGTGCTTCTTCCAGAGCAACCAAACCGACCTCGTCCCCACAGCTACATGGCTACTGAGGCAATTCGCCCTCGCGCATTGCGTCTGGGGCCAGGAAACTAGGAAGAAGGATCAAACCTCTCCGTCTTCCTTGTTCCCCTTCCCTTTCTCGTGCTTCTTCTTCTTCCTTCTCCACCGGCTAGGGTACTGCTAGCAGAGTTGCTCATATTGCTGTTGGCGCCCTCTCTCTGCCGCTCTATTCTGTGCACCGTTACTACCTGGTTGAAATGCGCCTGCTTTCCACTGTTCTGGGACTTGTGCTCGTCGTTGCCGTTAACGGTATCCTCTTTGAGAACGGGCTTGAGGTTCCTAGTTCCTGTACTAGTCGCGGTAGGGGTACTGCGACTCTGCTTCGTCTCCGTCGTCGCTGCTCCTATCTTGGTAGTTTCTGTTTCTATGGCGTCTCCATGGCCGGTGGTGATTTTGCTTGCCGTCGCGATCGGTCTCGTCGATTCTGCTGCTGCTGTTCTAGAGGTGGTAGCAGCTCTAGACTTCTAAGCAAAAGCATTGCCCATGTCGTGTTCCTGCAATCATCCGTTGTAAGCACATTATCACCCCTTCAACACTACCGCAAAAAGGGCTTCGACTCGAACAAACTCACCTTGAGATACTCCCCACCCTTCTCCTGGTACTCCTCCCTCGTGACCCTCGCGCCCTTCCACTCGTCGCCGCCAACCCAGCCAGCGGCTCCCTTCCACGCGTCCAGCACCGCGTCTCCCGCCCTCCTGATGCCGACCTTCGAACTAAGTCCGTCCTCCAGGAGCGGAGTGATGGCGTCCCGCACCCTTTCATCAAACCCTTTCCACCCGACCAACCCGCCGGTGAGGAAAACATCCTTGAGTAGTTCGAGACTCAAGTCTTTCCCATCACTGCCACCCCCGCCAAGCCGTTGGGTAACAAGCCCAGAAATAATCTCTCCCAGTCCAGCCTGGTCCACACCAGCAATGTTCGTCTGGAAAACCACCTCGGGAACCCTTATCCTCTCAACATTAAGATGTATCTGATTCATCTCAGATTGGCTCCCATCGAAAGCCCAGGGTCCCCTCTCGAACGCATGCAGCAAGCTCCTGCTCCACGAATTTTGCGCCCCGTGCGTGTGCTCCTCGAGGAAATCAGGATCGTGCTCCAAAAGCTCCTCCTCCTGCTGCTTCAATATCGCATCCAGATCCTCCTCCTCGTCCTCGTCCTCGGGGTCCTTCGGTCCCACGGCGATCTGCCTGTAGACGCCCCAATCGTCATCGTTGGCTCCGAAGTCGTCGTCGTCTCCTCCCCTCCTGCGCTTGCGCTTTTCCGGAGGCGCGTCGGATGCCAGGTTGGCGATGCTCTTCATCCGTATCTGCGAAGCCAGCGATTTGCGATTGCCCAGGTCTTGCGTGAGGCGGTCGCGCTCCTTGATTCTCGCCAGAGTTTCCGCGCGAGCCTGCTTCTTCTCGTCGAGCCAGCCGTCGAGGTCGTTTTCGCGGCGCTCGCGATCCATCCTCTTCTCGTCTTCCACGCGGGTCTTTTCTGCCTCCTTCTCGGCCTTGGCGCGAGCGCGGGCTTCGTGGTTGGATTTTAGGAGTTTTTGATGTTTCTTTGTCTTTAGCTGATCATCGTCTAGTTCCTCGTCCGGGATTTCGAGGAGGTCGAACGCGGGCTCTTCGTTCTCTTCCTCGGGGTCACCGCCCACGTCCTTGGTTCGCTGCTTGCGGATCTTCTTGTCCAGCTCCTTGATCATCTTCTCGAGCCGGGATTCGTCCTTCAGGTCCTCCGCGTCCAGCAGACGCTTGACTTCCTTCTTGTTTGTGGCTTCGACAATCCGTCGCTGGAGATCCTTGTAGTAGTCCAGCTCCTGCTCCTTCTGCATCAGCTTCTCGAGGCGCATCTTTGCTGCTTGTTCCTGCAGGCGACGGCCGGATTCTTTCTTGCGCTCTGTGATCCGCGCGAGCTCTTCTTCGGATTTCTGCACGATGACTTCTTCGACGTAGGGGTACTGGATTACGACGTCCCTGTCTTCAAGGCCGGTCCAGTCGAGGTAAGATTTTAGTTCCGTGTTGTAGTCGGTGGAGACGTAGCAGTGGTCGCGGAGCATGAAGTCGCATTGGGAGGAGGTCAGCTTTCCCGGGAAGGCGGGATATTTTAGGCGCATTAGCTTGAGGAGATATTCTGCTGCGTGCCACCCACCCCAGTTGAGACGTGCTGATTGGGAGAGGATGGCTTTGTGGTTGTAGACAGGGATTACGTGGGTGGAAGAGTAGGAACTTGACACGACTAGCCCCGTGTTGCCCTTGTTGTGGCGGAAGGAGAAGAGACTATCGATTCCATAGGCCAGGGAGGGGGCGTTGTAGCATTCGAATACTATCTCCGTCATGGATTTTCTGCTGTAGCCAAAGTTTGCGGGGGCTTCGGTCATGACGATGGGTTGGTCGATCCCCCCCTCGACACCGTTCAGGCCCATCTTGATGAATACGTAGTCGAGGACGTGCTCCATGACGTCCCAGTTAGAGACGATGCCCGTGCCTTGCTCGAATGCGTTGCGTATGTGTCCCTTGGCGGTGGTGTCGGCGTAGCAGTCGCGGCCCACGAAGCTGAACGTGCGCCCGAGCTTGCGGTCCCGGTATTTGGCCATTATGGGGGGGATGTTTAGCCGGGGGGCGGATTCGAATGACCAGCCTGCGCGGACGGTGGAGGAGCCTGTGTGGAGAGAGGAGCACATATCAGCATTGGGGCGTATATAGTGATAGACGAGCGACGGTAGAGAGGTAGAGGAGAGGGAGGGCGAAGGAAGACTCGAGGGAGAGGGCGAGAAAAAGATGAAGTACCATTGTCAATCACGATAGCTGTTGTGTCCGGTCCCCTCCCCTGGGCCTTCTCGTAGCCGTCTCGCTCCTCGGGGATGAAAGCATCGAATTTTGCTTCCTTGACTGGGTAGATGGTGGGTGGTCGGAGGTCCTTGGGTGCAGGGCCCCGAAGGATGCTGATGTCGTTGATGATGGCTGTCCGCGCCATCGTTGGGGCGGGTGTAGCTATATGCTGTTGTTGGGCGCGGGGGTGTTTGGCTGTACTGTTATTATATGGGGAGGTCTGCGGTGGTGGTGCGGTCAAGGCTCGAGTTGAAAGTGCTGAGCTGAAGAATGTTGGCTAGAACTTTTTCTGCTGTGCGGGTGAGTGGGTGATGTGGGAAAGGAAGCAAATGATTGTGCAATGGGCCAATTTATTTGCACTGGAGCTGACAGGTGAAAAATAAGGATGAACGGCGGGACAGGTGGTCGGTTGGCAAGCTGCACACTCTATTTACAAACGAGGCATCAGCGCACTGCACACCCCATCGCACAACTTAATGTACGTATGTAGATGCGCCGCGCCAATTCAATCAAAATGGGAAGAATTGACCACGAGGCTCAGCTGCAAGGCTATTTTCTCCACTTCTTTTTATGCAGCTGTAATGGGTGGGCCGTGCATTCTCCACTCAACCAGGCTGTGGCATGGAAAGTTCTTCGGTTCGATGATGATGTATTTCTACAAAGGAAACCTGTCCGCAATGGACAGTTGCAGCTAACCATGCACTGGTACTTTTGTGTGCCTTGGTTCGAGCGTATGCTCGTGGCCAGGGCTAACGCCATGTGGATGGACTTGCCTCAGGCTCTGAGAGGTGTAGGAAGATCGTGTGGCTGGTCTGCTTAAATGATGCCTATACTCGAGTAGGTTGGTAAAGTTTTTATGTTTGTTGAACCAATCACACTGGCTTGTGTACGACTGTGCTTCGAGACGAACAAATAAGAACTCGGGCCGAGCATACAAGGGAAGCCCAAGAATTTGGGTGGAAAAGAATATATCTATACAAGGCTCTTTATTGACTGGAGAAGATAAGAACTTTTTGCGCCGGTCGCTTTTTGTTAGACAAACAAGCAGATCTAGTTTTCCTCAAGTTAACTGACCAAAACTGATTATGACTTCGTCTAGTTCCGTCGACTATGATAGACAATAGTCAGCATTAAAGACAACTGTAAATTCATCCCAAACCCGCCGTTTTGATGGGATTCAACCATGGTCGGACAAGCGGCCTTCGTGACTTTCAATCATCACTACTCCTTCAGCCGGAACTTCAACCTCCTCCTTATTCTAGTTACTGGTGTATCAATCTGAGCACGCTACTCCTCCTGGCCTCAGGGACTGCACTGAAACAACCCAGAACTCTTCCACGGAGTGCCACTCAACACCACAAACGCTAGTCAAGATGACTTCAACACCCGGTGAAATCACAAATGCAGGGCGAAGGGGGAGAATTGAATGCTATATCTTGGCCCAGTATATGTGCTTTCCAGGATCCCAGACGTAAACCTGAACCATTTTTCCGCCGCCACGAGACCGAGTCCTCGCATTGCTTTCAAACATTCCCTGGTTTGCAGCACCATCTAGAGAAAGCAACAAAGCACCATATCCAGCAATTCGGACCTGAAACTTTTTTTCGACAATGGCATCTATAATAAACCTGGATCTCTGGCGAAAGAGCGCGCATGTACCGGGACGCAGCGCGCCTCGGCCACCGACAACGCCGGAGCTGGAGAGAGGTACTCCGGGCAAGTATTATACTCTTGGCGCCGCTTCGAAGGGGGACTTGGCGAGGGGGAAGAAAGTTCCAAACGCCTCCGCGCCTGGACCTGGTAACGTTACGACTGCTTCGCAAAACGTTGGCGCTCAGCCGGAAGGAACGTCTCAGGCAGGTGGGAACAATCACGACCACGCTCAAGCATGCGACTGCCCTCGTGCAGACCCTGGAATATCGCTCCGCGGAGGAAAACTGGGGGGTGGGGATATACTAAAGCATCATTTTTCTTTGAACAAGCTCACCAGAGGAATGCCTTCGCTGGTGTATAGGTGGCGACGAGGGTTCCTGGGATCGGTGATCGCGCTAAGACTAGCTCAGATGGGAGCGGCGATTGCGGCGGGGGTGTTTTGGATTTTTGTTGCGCGGGATATTGAGGCTCACGGAAACGAGCAAGGTGCTGGGAATAGTATGCTGGTTCAGGGGATGGGGGTTCATAATGTCGTGGGCGGGCTAAAGCTTGATGTGCCTACTGGGAAGTTTCCGGCCTGGGTTGGGGATATCGGTAATTCCCATGGGCGACGCAATATTGGGACCGGAAACCACGGTAACCTGGGGTTGCGGAGCCCAATGCCAGCGATACTCGGGGGAGCGTCTACGGTCACGATAACGGAAATTGTGTGGGCCACTGGCGAGTCTCATCCGAGTGTCCCTGGCGGCATTGATCCCACGCCTTTCAAGACTGCGACGACGATTACGGTTCCGGAACAAAATGGAATCGTAGCAGCACCCCCGGTTGAAACGAGCGATACAGCGCTATCATCGAGTGCCTTGGGATCGGAAACTACAAGTTCTGATCTTGGTATCACCCCAATCGACACTGAGACTCCTACCTCCAACCCATCAAATTCGACTTCTATCGCTGAGTCTTCTGGCAGTTCTGCAGATACAGATACGGCAACATCCAAGTCTCAGCCGACTGGCTCTCAAGTCCCGGGGGAGATGTCACTTGAGACAGACAACGATCCGTTCTCTTATCTCCCCACAACACTATTTCCAGCTGGGTGGCTTCTAGCGGCTGCGTTCGTTTCTCTATTTCTTCTTGTCGCTCATATAGTCATTGGGTTTGGACCGCGAGGCCACGCATGGGTTATCGTTCCTGATATTCTGGGTGCAGCGTTCTGGATATTGTACAGTGTTTCTCTTTTCAATCTGGACTCTTCATTTGCTCCGATTTATTTTGCCCCGTCCAGGTCGGCAAAACTTCAAACGCGGGCAGCTGAAGCTGGAAATGAAGAAGAAACCCTCTTTGCAGCATCTCCACGTCACCTTGCCAGCGCCCTAGTGTCCACGGCATTCGCGGCATTTTTCTTCACACCCGCCCTTCTGTTGGATTTGTACTACCTGTACGCTATGCTGAGCGATAAGCTGGGATGGACGACTCCTACCGCATGTCCAGATCGCTCAACGGGGACGACGGACATGTGGAACAATTCCAACCAACGTCGAGAGCAGCACGAGTTGCAGCATTTGCCTCCACAACGACAGCAGGAACAGCAGAGGTATGTTCTTCCCAATATCCCCAGTCCAGGGCCGGAAGACAGCGTTAGTCAGGCGAACTATGTAAGGGGCAGATCGCAGAGCGTGCAATGCCCGCACAAACACTATCAATGTCCGCGTCAACATCTTCATCATCCACAGCCGCAATCGCAGGCCCTGCATATTCCGCCGCAGCAACTGGGACAGAAACAGCATTTGCCTTGTTCTCCGTTTGGTCAGGGTCATAGCCAGGATCAGAATCATGGCCAAGGGGTCCCGACCAACTACCCTTATCCGGCTCCGATCCCTCACGCCAAGGTGAACCAGGGCCAGGGCCAAACGCCCAATCACAACCACAGCCCGTACGCAGCCCAGAGAACGCCAGCGGCGGAGGCGACACCGTATCCTGCTGCCCAGGGGGCGACACTTCCCAACCCTCCGTATCCTCAAGAATATGCAGATAATGGGAGGACCGTCCCGGTCCCTAGTGTGGTTCCTGGCGGCGGCGGTGTTGGTGTTACGGGAAGCGATGGGCAGGAAGGACAGGGTGGTACTGTGAATGAGGGATATCCCCCTGCTCCTGTGGTTCAAAGTCAGGATACTGGAAGGTCTCTGACGCATCCGAATGGGTGTGTGACCGGACCCGCACAAGGGATGGGAGGAGCAGGAGAGGGACAAACACATTACGAAGCCACCGATGTTTGGGGTGGAGAGGGTAGAGAGGGTCAAAGATTCGTAGTTACTAACTAGATAGCCTGAGACTTGTACGTGGATGGATAGCGGACTTGAAGGAAGCTCGTAATTAGCATCAGGGAATTGGGCAGCTAGTCTTATGGCGCCAATGATGTTTGATGGGTGATGCTAAACACATTCATGCAGCTGGTGGATAGATTGCTCAGTGTTATGCTTCGGTCTCTTGTGTAGCAGGCTGTCTAGATACTGTTTAATGTACCCCCCGGCGACTTAAATTAGGATACCTAAGCAGGTTATATACCCGTAGGCTCGGCAGTGACAAGCGTTTCTAGGCAAGGTCCGAGAGAAGTGGAGTTGCGCGCAAAACGACGATATTAAGCACTCATTAATGCAATGTGAGTCTCAACATCCTACTAGTTGTGCTTCGTACCTAGCAAGTTATTCGAGTTCCACATCATCGGAGCCGAACACTGCTTTGTACTCCCCACCCGTTTGCTGTCCTTCACCACCCTCGCCGCCCGCGCCCTCACTCCAGACGAGGAATTGGGCAGGTCTCTCAAATGACTCTCGGTTTCAAAGGCCACTGCTGCTGATGCTGCTAGTGCAAAGGAGTTCGTGAGGACCCTCGACGACGGAACCGTCTTGAAGTTCAACCGCAACTGCGAGGAAGAAGTTCACGGCACTAGCAAGTGTCTTGACCGCATCAAGGGGATCAACAAGGACAGACAGACACCAGGAGTCTTGCGCTCTTCGCAAGGACAATTGCACTGTCAACGAGTGGATGTGTGCAGGGAATGCTGATATTGAGACTTGTGATGTGAGTATCCATATCATTCCACGGAGGTGAGTATATGCTTACCAGTTCAGCAAGCGCTGTTTTCCCTATGGAGCCAAAGGCGGGGCCCCATCTGCGTACGAGGGGATCTGTAGCCTGTCGCCGGCAGAGACACATAGGCCGCTACACTAGCTGCCCGCTCATTCAGAGTCACGAAGGCCATTCATTGAAGCCAGGTTCAATCTTGAGATGAAACAATACGGTGCTGCCAGCGCCTTCCCTAATAGCGACGTGGATGAAAAAGTCTGGGTAGTTATATCTCCCACCAGGACACGGAAGCGATATACGATGCTGGAAGCTGAAGAAAGCATTATACGGCCTACGGATTTCCCCACTGTCTATGGCACTGAAAGCTCCGGTCGGCTCTGGAAAGGTTAGACCTGACGGCAGCCAATGATGGCTCTTGCATCTTAAGCAATGGCAAGATTACTGCTCTGTTCTTCGTTGGCAACATGATTATGATATATGATACCGCCGAGAGTATGAGAACGAGCATATGCGTATCGCCGAAGGACTACAGAACACGCCTTTACCCTCGACTTTAAGATCGAGAAAGCTCCTGAAAGGTACGAGCCAAGTAGAGCTTTTAGACATCACTAAGTTATCCGTCTAAAATGAGCCTAGCATTCCTGGTACCAGAGCTTGCAAGTCAATCCAT
>JAKWBI020000401.1:0-45552 GCA_022664585.2 Zalerion maritima
TTCGGTTTTGTTTTTCCCCAAAACCCGGTGTTTTTTTTTTTGGGTGGAAAAAATACCCTTTCCCCATTTTGTATTTGCAATCCCGGATAAAAATTTAAATGTTTCCCCCCCCCCCCCCCCCCCCCCAAACAGCAGGCAGCCTCGCAGCCAGGCTACCAGCCGTACGCGCCTAGTCCAGGGGCAAGCAACAATTATTCTGCTTATACCCAGGCGTGGCACAAGGCTACCAGTCACCCAGCCAGACCTGTTCTGGGAGGTCGACCACAAGATTCCTAACCGGGGCAATCGCACCAACATCCCCAGTCGCCGGTACAACCCCCCCCCCTCCCCCCCCGGGAATCATCCGGGGCCGGGACCCACTCCAGGCTTCAGCCCCGGCGTCACAAACGCCACATCTACACGCCCGGTCCAGCAATCCGGGCCACACGCACTCTTCGGCGCCCCAATTCCTCATCTGCTCCCGCTGCTGGACCGACCACGTCGCTTCCGGCCCTCAGCATCTTTCTGCTCACTTTCGGTCCCGGTCCGTTGACGACGGAGTGGGCAGACGATGTCTGTTCAGCAGGTCTCGGTGCTTGAAGCTTTGGGGGGGGGGGGGATCTAAAGGGACAGTATCTCTGGACTCCTTGCTGCAGTGGATGCATAAACGAGTCGCCATTGCTAACTATCCAGGTGTCGACGTAGTGGCGAACCCAAGTTCGGGAGGGAAATAGTACACTCTCCCCCTCCCCCCCGGACCGCGCAGACTTCGGCATCTGCGCCGCCCCGAGTGCGGAAGCCTTAACGTACGCCATGGAGTCGTGTCCTCGCTCCTCCGCAAGTTTGCGTTTTGCCCCTCGGTTGATCAGCAAACAACGGAGCAGCGGTCTCGAGATTTAAAACCTCCAAGCTCCAAGTTTCCTACCAACAATGATTCCATGTCCATGCTCGCTTCATGCCTCGGAGACATGGCAAATGTCAGCGACCTGATTGAGGCGTGTTCCCGAGTGGTAACATCGTCTTGTCTGCTGTTCCTGCAGAAACCACAGCCATCCCTTCAAGGAGCGCCTCTGACCCCGAGCTTGGACTGTAAAGTAGATTATTCACTGATACTGTGCATTCTGCCGCTATGGTCGTGGCCTGGTCATACGAACATATGCTATTGATTATAGCGAAACCCTAGATAGACGGTGCATTGTGCGTCAGTTGGGTAGTACAATGTGCCGAAATGGGCGATGGGATCCAAAGATCCTTTCTTCTCGCATCTTGGGACATTGTGCGATGGTAGTTCTTCCTCTATATATAAGCTTGGGGTGTGTGAGGGCTGTGCTCTTGGATCGAAGCAATAATGTCGAGCTATTGTGGGAGAGTAACTGTACCTAGTATTTCCTGATGTTTTGGGTGTGCTGACACTGTTCGACTAGTGAAGAAACCTTGATCTTCGTGAACTTTTTAGAGATGGAGGTGTTTAGCGAGCTCAGAACATAGGCAATTATGTCGGCATGAGACCCGAGATTGTCCGACTTCCCTAGAGTTCTAGCCCTTGACAAGGAATGCTCTCCGTAAGACGAGATAAGGGCTGAAGGATATGCACGACTACTACTCAGTGTATCCAGCCCATGAAGTAAGGCACTTGCCAAAAACTCTATCTAGTCGTCATGCCTCTATATTTCCCGACGAGGTCCTCGAATTGTGAAGGTTAGCCATTTCCAAGTGATTCGTTCCAGTAACAACTCGATCTATTAAAAAGGCTTACCATCTTGACCTTCGACAACCTCGCTGCTATATCTCTCAAATTCTCTCAGGACTTTTTTCTCCTCCACTGGCTGGCCATTCAACAGCACCCCAGGGTCCGGTTCGCCCCGTCTTCGTCTCGTCTTGATGCGCCTGATAACAAACAACCCCTCGTCCTTCTTCAAGTTCTTGAGGCTCGGGTTTCGAGTCTTGTACTGCTCAACACTGGTTTGCCCTGCCAGCAAGAAGAAATCACGAGACGGCGTTCGTGTTAAAGCTGGTGCTCTCGGGAATTCCACCGTACCTGGCATCCAACCCTCTCCTTTCGTGCATGTGTGCCATGACCCGGCAGAGGGGCCAGTTCTTGTCCAGATATAGAGACCATATCGTACGGCCCCCAGTGGACGGAGCCAATTGCCCCTGAGGCCATGATGGGAGACAGAAACAAGGAGGAACATTTCTGGGATGGGAATGCCCAAGTTCATCTCAAGATAAGAAGTAGAGGCAATATTGGGATACTCAATACAGCCATTCAGGGATATCATTTTGTCTGACAAGAAGATCATGATGGATAACATCGGATGCTCCTACTTAACACTCAATACCCCCCCGCTCCCCTACACCGCCCTAGTCCACATCTTAGCCTCAACCTCGCCCCTAAAAGTCATCTTCGTCCCTCGATCCTCAAACCCAACCTTCCTAAGTGCCCCATTACTCGTACACCACATTCCCCTTATCGCACAGCCCTAATTTCAAGTGAGTGGAAAACGGTTATGAAGATGGTAGTTATCTACAAATTAATGAATTTTCAGTCAATATCCGCCCTCGCCATCCGCCAATGATGTAGGTAAATATCAAGTAGGACAAATCAAAGAGAAGACTGTCTCACGCAAGGGGTGGGATAGCCTACTAGGAGTATTGTATAGCATTCCACGTGTTTCAAGTTGCTGGCGAAGCAAGGCCAGCTCGGATGCTGCCCACCGTAAGACTCGTCTTCCGAGTTTCAACTCTATACACGTGCCAACAGGGTTAATTCCATACTAGTGATCAGAGGCCTCCCTTGTAAGTTGGCTCGCCGTAGACTACAGGCCTGCGACCCTATCGGCACCTCTTACATCCGTGGGGAGCCCTACCAGTCCCTAGCTAGGTACTTTGGCTTCTAGCATCCATCTGTAGGCAGCCAGGACCAGGAATGAACGAGCTCCTTTGACATAGGGTAGCATGAGTTAGTATCTTGTAGGCATTGGATTCCTAGTTCGATAGATGCTGTTCGGGGTACGTTATATCATGTCTCCCTTGATTCGGGCCGGCCCGACACCTAGATAGTCATTGCCAAGGTCGTGGGACCCGTCGACAACAGTGCGTCATTTTACCATGTCGCAGAGGCTCCTGAGACAAGAGCATATCCAGAGATGCATGCTCTTTATTTTCTCCGCCACTGACAAGGATGACAATTGCCACCCACTTCGTTGAAACAAAAAGTCTTCAGCTGATTCATATCTCATTGCATGACCGAAACACAATGGCGGTTAGATAATCATGACACGGAACGGTACCCGAAGGGAAAAACAAACGCGCGGAAAAAGAAATCCCATGTACCCTGTTCTCGTCATAGTATATAACACAGAAAGTTTCCCTCTACCCATAGATACCTAGTACAAATTTTGGAAGCAACAAAATGCTAGCTTCCTCTATGACAGATCTGATGCTCCCATATGGTCCTTTGTAAGAAATGCCCCGCAGCATAAATGGCTGAAAATATGCAAATGCTTGCCTTCGTACCAATTTTAGCTACCTATGCAATATAAACCGGTAATCTAGACCCAATGAGTTCGCTCTTGGGCAACTGCACATCCTTCTTGTGGAAATCGTGCAAGGTCAGCCAGCAGAGCATGCGAAAAACAAGTGTGCACCAGATGTCGTTGATGATCCTCTCCGTATTATCTGAGTCGAGAGTGACCACGTCGTCAGAAGCCATGCTGGCCAGCATCGTCGACGAGTTTGATCGTAGGTGGTGAGAGCTCACCACAGGTGGAGCGAGGGTGCTGCTAGTATTATTTGTTTTGGTGCGAGTGTGTTTGGGCGTTGGCGTTGGGTTGGAGCCACCGCTGTACCCACCCCATAGAAGCGTGTCAACTCGACTGGCGTACTTGGCCATGTGTTGGTCTGTCGAAGCTTCCAGGACCTTCTCCCTGACAGCGCTGAAGTATAAGCCCATGAAGAGTTGTTCCTTCTCTTCGGGCTGAGCAGAATCGAGCTTCTTGTATTCGTCGTTTTTGTTGACAAGATCTAGCACGGCCTGTAGGTGGTAGCGAACCACGTGGGAGACTACTTTCATCACGTCCCCCTGTTCTGCGCGCCCAAGGATCTGGTCATGTTCATCGATGGCATCGTGTAAGGCGTCCAGAAGTGGGATGCCGAAAGGACCTTGCTTTTGAGTGCCTTTAAGCATTTCCACGATCCGCTTGGACGTGGTCCGTATCCTGCCGATGTGGGGCGAGCTGAACTCCTTGTTATTTGTGTCGTCGATGCACTTCTCGAACGCAGCCAACATCTTGGACATCTGGAAGGGTTTCCTCTGCCAGTGCCACACCGTTGGGTTTGGAAGGTTTCGCCATGGGTTCCGGCGGATATGCATGACGCGACCGAGCATGCCGAGAACTTCAAAGGCAACAGGGAAGAGGTGGGCGACGCGGGAGCCTTCCTGCTTGAAGTGCTTTACCGTGTTGTTGTTGCAGCCCATAATGGCCATCGTCTGCATCACCTCGTCGATACTACCGAGCTGAAGGAACTCGAGTGTGTCAGGCTCCTCGTTGACAGCAATGAGATTGGCGCCTTTCTGCGCCTTATCCCGAAAGATAGTGGGGACGTATCCGAAACACATGTCCTTGATCTCGTCGACGGGGATGATGCTGCTCTCCTTGAAGACAGCAACTCCAGTCTTTTGAAAGGTGAACATAATCCCCAGGTCGGCAAGGTGCTCGCCGGTGAGGATGTAGCCATTGCCCTCGGCCCGGTAGCGGTGGGTCGAGCGGTTCACCTCCTTCCAATACAGCCCGAGGAAAGCAGTCATCTCTATCAGATGACAGATGGTAGTAGTGGCATACGGCTTCTTGACATTTGCCGGCATCGTGTCCCAGCTCCTGTTCTTCTTTTGCACAAACACGACTAGGGTTCGGTCGCCCTCGCCGCCAAGGCTGACCTTCTCGTCATTGGCAACCTCTGCCGACCAGTCCTTGGACTTGAGCTCGCGGGTCTGTAGCGCGTTCAACAGATCCAGCCATGTGCTCTTTTCATTGTCTGCTGTGTGTACCAATTCCTTGCTGTTCAGCCTGGGTGCCCATTCACCACCCAGCTGGTTGTTGATAGGAGTCATCGTTTGTTCCCAGCTCTCCTTGTCACCCCTAATTTCCCATAGGGGCTCGTCGGGAATGGGGCCACCGCTGGCCGAGGGAGGCGCGAGAAAAATGACGGGGGTCATAAAACGGACCTCGAACCGAAGTTCTTTCCATTTGAAGTTTCGGTGGGTGCCTCTGGCCCAGGGGCCGATGACTTTGGCTTTGCACGAGGCGTATCCCGAAGCACTTGCGTAGTATCTGCGGCAGTTAGCACCGTGGACCTAATCTGGTTTGATGAGGGGTGGCAGTCCAAGTTCCACCATCGACGACGCCAATTGACAAATGAATAAATAAAAAAAGTCCTGAGAATAACGGGTGCTTACTGCTGGAAGACTTGGAGCAAGCTTGTGAGGAAAGCAAAAGACGAAATTACAAGTGCGATGCCGGCAAGAATGACCTCATTGTCAGCCATGGTTACTGGTACAGCCGTTGGGCTTGGCTGGGCGCGGATCGGGCGGGCTACAAGCAGGAAAAAAATCAAACAAACATCAATTGAGTCTCGAAAAAGGAAAGTAACGTTTGTAGATATGCTCTTGATAATGGTAAGGTGAGTAAATCTACGAGTATACCTCAATGTTGAGCCGGAATGTAAAATTGGTTAGGAAATTGGGGAGAAAAAAGACGAGGCTCTGACGGACAACGACATCTTTTGGAGTTTAGGGGGGGGTTTCATGTTGACTACCGGCGCCACAGCAGCAGGGCGGAAAGGCGTCTAAGCACTGAGATGCAGGAGGAAGAAGCAAATCCCCACGAAGAAAGGGCTGCAAATGGGAGAAGTTTGAAGCTGTGCGACATACAGTAGCTCCTGTAAGCCACACAAAATGACGATACATATTCCAAATATTGGAGTCCCATTGGCTGGATGTCAGGCTGCAGCCACAGGGTTGAGGTTGCCTCACACAGGCCTCGGTTACATATCAATTTTCAGCCTCAAGGAGAAAGAGCGCGGTGGCACGATATCACCTTGGTGGGGTCTGCAAACCATCCATACTTGCCCAGCACTCAGGATGTGGACGTTGAGGGAAGGTGCATCCTAGGGCAGGACAAGCATTCTGTTGACAGATGACTGGATGGCAGTTTGTAGGTGTATAGGCAATTCAAGACCCGAAACCAACTCTCCAGTAGATTATTATTTGGAAACATGTTCCCTCTTGGAACTATTTTAGAACGTCGTTTTGAACACGCACTTGTTGGCGCTATTCTTGGTCCGCAGCTCGCGTCCCGTCCCGCTAGGAACCCAAGACTTGGTACACGACTAGTCTCTTATTTCGACCTTAGCTTCGGTGATCCTATACTACTCCATAATCGTCGCTACTTCTGGGCTGTATTACATACATGCTAATTCTACCGCATGGGGCACGCCAACGCTGGGGGTCCCGAAAACCGGCCGGTATTTCGAAACAACTACTGACTTCTTCGTACCAAGATGTCACGGTGTTCATTGGGTCTCTTACGAGCGGCGCCAGATGCGTACCGTCCCGCCACATTTTCTTTCCCCGCTCGATCAGGTCCGAAAGGGAAACTCCATGTGGCATTCTTTCGGGACCGAGGAGAGAGAGAGAGAGAGAGAGAGAGAGAGGAAAAATTGGACCTCCATTTGCTGCTATTGCTTTTCCGTCTCAAATGAAGTAATCTCGCTGCTGTGCCGCACTGGTGCATACCGGATGCTCCTTTTTGGTGCCTTCACCTTTGAATTTATCCTTGCACATCGGACATGGCGGGCCTATAAACTGTTCAACCCACTCGGTCACTTAGTCCTCCAAGAGAACATGCATACAGAAGGCCCTGCCTCCGTACGGGTATTGATGCGAAAGCTCCGATCCACCGCGATGCATGCATAGCCTGTGGTGGCTAGGGTGACCAGTGTGATTGCCCATTCACCACACCATCATAGGTCCAATTCTGGCCACGTCTAGTTTGGAAGGTCGGGTTGATAGTCCGTCGGCAACATGGCGGAGGAAAGACCCAGTTGTTGCATCCCCTCCCCCCCCAAAAAAAAGAAAACAGGATTGGCTACCACTAGTCACCGTTCGTCCCATTCATTTCCTTCTCCGCTCTTGTCAAAATTCGGCTCCGGACTCTGGAAGCGGCAACTGGTACCAAGACACCACCAGTCAAAAAGTCGATATGTTACAGCCAGCCGCTCCTCCCACTCCTCCCACCGCATCCAGGACGAATGCATGCACAACATGATGTCGACGTCCGAGTGGTATCCGCATCATGTCAGCCATTCAAGGAAGAGTGGAAAGTGGGAAGAGGCATGGCTTCCATTAAGGATGGTGTTCCGTAGGATTTGTTGTGGGCTCTCATGGGCTGTTCCGTGACGTTCTCGCATGGTGCCTAAACTTCGACCTCCCATACAAGCCACTTCCGGGCACGGTCCATAAATAATTGTGCGGCAAGTGAAAGGATAGAGCTAGTGGGAATCGAGAGGTAGATATATATACATATATATATATCTGCCCCTGCAGCTCTCGCCCGTCTAAGGGGGGTGAGGAAGGCTGACGTGGGGATATCCTTCTCGAGCAGCATCCTTCCAAATCCAACTCGCGGCTTGTGCATTATCCACACCTCATCGCAGTAGCAAACACAAACAGCACCAACAGCCTCGAGCGACGAATGAACCAACGAACCATACCCGTCTCCACAAAAGCAGGTTGGCAGTAACAGCGGCACGCGAAGAAACTAGCATAAATACACTCACCCGACCAACGCTCATGTCCATCGGGGAATAGTATCGCCATCTCACCAACCGTACCATGGGCGCGGCATCAACACCTCCACCCGGAGCTTCTACCTCCTCCCCCGCTCCTGCTGCTGCAGAGGATCCTCACCATCACCACATTGAGGTCGACCGCGACCTGTATCCCGAAAATGGACCTGATGACGACGATGACGACGGTTACTCTTCTGCGGGCGTCTCGGATGCATCCACATCTTTGGCGTCGAGCATTCTAGACTTCAAATGGGAGAATAATCGACGATACCACAAGTTTCGCGAGGGGGAGTACCACTTCCCCAATGACGAGCCGGAGCAGGAGCGGGAGAATATCAAGCACCTGATGGTACTACAACTACTGGGGAACAAGCTGTTTCTTGCACCGGTCGACTTGGAAGATGGGAACAGGACGAAAAAGGTTCTAGATGTAGGAACGGGTACTGGTGCTTGGGCCATTGATAGTAAGTTGCATGAATGAATGGGTTATCCGACTGGTCCGAAATATCGAAGCAGAACTTGAACATCGTGGAATACCCAGTATGCGCGCAAGTGCTGGTGTGAACAAAGTATAGGTGGAGAGTGTTCCACTGTCTACTCACATTTACCATCATGTCTTTACGTATATTCCATCGGAATAATTGCTTCTTCCTGCCAGGCCTTTTCACTGCGCACAATATATACCTACCTAACACTATACTGTAGTAGGCGATGAGTTCCCAAAAGCCGACATCATCGGAATCGATCTCAGCCCGATCCAGCCCTCTTGGCTTCCACCAAACGTACGCTTTCGCGTCGACTCTGCCGAGGACGATTGGCTTGACTACGAGTCATTCGACTTTATCCATCTCCGCCACATGAACGCGGCTATCAAGGATTGGCCGCAGTTCTTCGACAGGGCCTACCGGTATGCAGCTACCAGCTTCCTCAACCTTGTGTCACATGAAGCCGCGTCCTATTTCCGAATTCGATTTCTTCAACAGATTCGACAATCATGTTTCCAGGGTCTTGGGAAGACACGTTGATCCAATTTATTCATCCCATCTATCTCGCATATTATTGCCTCCACTGACTGATTTCTTGCAGGCACACCAAGCCCGGTGGCTGGATAGAACTCCAAGAATACGACTTCACCCTGACCTCGGACGACAACTCTCTCGCCGGCGATTGGCCCTACTACAAGTGCTCCAAGCTAATCCACCAGGGTCTCGAAGCTCTGGGCGTAGTCCCACACTCCACGCTGCGCAACCCTCAATACCTACGCGACGCAGGGTTCACGAACATCACGACAAAGGTGTTCAAAGTACCGCTGGGGGTATGGCCGAAGGACAGGACCCTAAAGACCATAGGGATGTACCAGAGACACGCCATGGTTGACGGGTTGAATGCGATTACAATGGGGCCGTTTACAAGGGGACTAAAGTGGAAGCCCGAGGAAGTGGAGGTGTTCCTGGTGGAGGTCAGGAGGACGATAGAGGATCCGAAAGTGCATTCTTATTTTCCGTTTCATGTCGTGTACGCACAGCGGCCGGAAGAGACTGGTGAGGGAAGCTAGGTGGGGAACGATGGGTCATGACGGGCATGTGGAAGAGAGCGAAAAAGCAATGTGCGGCCAGCAAAGGGTAGCAGGGATATTTCTGTCGTCCCCCCAGTTTTGTGAGCGGTTCTGCGTAGTTGCGGGAAGAGGGTGCAGAAGTGGATGCGAGGAGAGGCATGGGGAGAAGTGAGAAGGAGAACGAGGTAAGATCCCATGATGTTTCTAGAAGGTCGATAAATCACCAACGGTACCATCAGCGGCATCTACTACGACAGAAGCGGAAACAGCAATGCAGAAAGTCGGGTGATAACCGCGTCGAAAGTGCAGAAGGCAAAGGGGAAAGAAGAACGGAATGAGAAGATGGTCACGATGATGGGTTTCCAAAATAACACCGAGATAGATACCCCGACAATAGTCGTAATATTGGTTTTATATTTCCACCATTGGCAATCATGTGCGGCTCATCGTCCAATTACCGTCTTCATCGTCCTCAACTCTGCAGCTGTTAGGATGCAAGTTGGAAGTTGTCAACCACTGTTGTACGCGGGGTGTACATGCGCGATGCCCAGTTTCGTGGGTTGTGTGGATGGGCTTTGGAGATTGTGGTGCAGTCCCGAGTTGTCGCCAGCGACTAAACATGCGGGTTGCCTAGGGATAAGTTGATTGAGTATAGCCCCGGTGGGAAGGGGTTTATTGCCACGAAATACGACAGAGAAGGAGATGTAGGATACCGCAGAAAAGAAGCCTGACAAAAGATGGAAAAGGAATTAATTACCTCGCGGAAGGGATGGCGAGGTTAATTAATCATCTGGGTTGGCACTGTGTAAGAAGCAAGACGCAAGCCGGCAAGAAGCAACCGTGGACAATGCCACAATGGTATGTGAAGACGACGGATGGGATGCATGCATTGTCGTATTCATGCAAGAGTACATGTTTTCTTCACACGGCCGGCTAGCTGGCTACCTGGAGCGAACCCCATGGGCAGGGCCATGCCATGAATGTGGCACATATCCGCTCCCTCTGCCCCCGGCGTCTCCCATGTGCCCTGTGGTGTGCCATGCTACGACAGACGAGGCAATAACAGTAACAAAGGATGAAAAAGTATTAAAGTAATAGTAACGGAGAGGAGGGCGAAGGGATTGAGACTTATAGTGTGTAGCTAGTAACTGTACGAAACTGTTGTCATAAGCTGGTGGGTGATTGATATGAGTATATAAGTGTCTATCTACCACCATTTTACTGTCTATATGTCTACGGCTCATCTCGACTGCAAGTGTCTTCTTGTCAATTGTTGGTCTGATTAGAAATTATTATCATTACGATCAGATTTGTGCTTCCGACTGACCTAGTATAATATCCACGGCATATATATATATATATATGGCCAGTTGTATATCCTCAACCTTATATCGTATTCTATCTCCCATCTCCATCAATCCCTAAGCAACAACAAACACGATGACCTCCATCTCCCAGATCCGGCGCCTGGCCCGCCAAATCCTAGACGACACCGAAGTCCTGACCGGCCACCTCGAGGCCCAGGGCATCGACGCGCCGTCGTTCAACCCGGACAGCGTAGATGTATATTCCATCCCCAAGGACGAGCCCGCATCCAAGGCCCGGAAGGACCTCGTAGCTTCTACCAAAGAGCTTCGCGACCTCGCCATGGGCCCCAAGGAGAACCTCCAGATGCTTGGGTGGGAGGTAGGTCTCTCTTCTCTCTCTCTCTCTCTCTCTCTGTGTGAGTGCTTAAGTGGCCACATGGGTTTATCTATCCATATCACCGTTTAGGTCCCCAGCCATTAACACTTCTCTCTCTACAGAGCTTCAACATATTATCCCTCCACTTCGTCACCTTCTACAACATCGCCTCCTTCGTGCCCTTCGAGGGGGAAATATCCTACGAAGACCTCTGCGCAAAGGTAAACTCCCACAACAACAACAACAACAACAACAACAACAAAAATTCCTGCCCTGCTCCTTCACCCTCCTCCAATTCCCCTTCCCCGTCTTCTCCCCCTCCGGTCCGCCTATCAATCCTCCGTCGCAACCTCCGGCACGCGATCCTCAACAACATATTCCGCGAGACCCGGCCCGGGTTCGTCGCGCACACGCGCCCCAGCCTCCTCCTCGCGACAGACACCCTCATGTACAGCTGGAGCCTCTACTGGACGCACTACATGTGGCCCGTAGCCACGAACTGGGCCGCCGCTCTGCAGAGGTGGCCCGGGAGCGAGGACGAAAAACACACTGCCCTCGCCGCGTGGGCCGGAAAAGAGGCGAACTTGTACGACGTCCTGGGCCGAGATGCCGAGATGCAGCGAGCATTCCAGGCGGCGGTCGAGGCGACTGGGACGTCCGAGGGCTACGATATTGCGTTTACCGTGGACGGTTATCCGTGGGACAAGCTTGGGGAGGGCACCGTTGTTGACGTGAGTAGAAAATATCCCCCCTTCAATCCCTTCGTTCGTCGAGAGTGATCGGACCTTCGGAGGAATTAAAGAAATTCTCTTTTTTTTTTTTTTTCAATTCTTTTCTTCCTCCTTGTCTTCTTCTCTCAAACATTGCTAACCACAGGTCCTGCTGAACCGTTGGTATATGGCAGCTGGGCGGATCCCAAGGCCAAGCCTCCGTCGCGATCGCCTCCTCGTTCCCCTCCCTGAAGTTCGTCGTCCAGGACCTCCCCGGCGCGCGCCTTCCCTCGACGGCGGGAAAGATCCCTTCCCGCCTGTCCTCCCGCGTGAGCCTGACGGCCCACGACTTCTTCTCCCCGCAGCCCGTCAGCGCGGACGCGTACCTCCTCCGCTTCGTCCTCCACAGCTTCCCCGACGGCGCCGGCGTCGACGTCCTGCGCGCGCTGATCCCGAGCCTCGAGAACGGCGCCAGGATCATCATCAACGACGGCGTGCTGCCCGAGGCGGGCGCGCGCCGCGACGCCGCGGCCGAGAAGGCGACCAGGTCCATGGACGTGGCCATGTGGCTCGTGATGAACGCCGGGGAAAGAGACCTCGGGGATTGGAAGAACCTGCTCCGGATGGCCGACGAGAGGTTCGTGTTCAGCGGGGCGTGGAGGCCCGAGGGCGCGACGGCGTGGTTTATCGAGGCGGTCTGGACGACGGCGTGAGCGGAGGGATATATATGGAGGGAGAGGGGAGAAGAAGTCGGATGCATGCTTGTATTGTATGGGGAACGCTCATTATTCGGCCCGATGGATGCATGCATGGCAAGGTGGGAGTCAGTAGTTGGTTATATTCGGTTCAGCAGCTAGTCAATCTCATTCATTCTCTTGATGGTTATCCCCGGAACCAAATGGCGTCAACGCATTTCTCAACATGGAAGCGACGCTTCGGATGGCAGAAGGACTCCTTGGGGTCTCAACCTTTTCTTCTTCGGGTTCGGGAGCAGCGTCTTGATATTGGCTCCGAGCCTCAGGCTCTAGGTCAGGCTTGGTGCAGGTGCCATCGCTACCACCTCCTTCGGTATCACTCTCAGCTTGAATACTAGTAGAACATGCGCTGTTTGTTCTGTTGTGGACTAGCTGTCAGGTTTTGATACAACTTTGGCTGTCTTCGTTGGGTGGGTGTATCCAGTGTACTTACAGGGCTCAGTGTGGGGATCAAGCAAGATCTCTCCGGCTTCATGGCCGTCCTTCCATATCAAGCCATACTGTTCGACGGCTCGCGTGTCCACCCGCTGCTTGCTGACAACGAGGTACGATTTCGAGTTAGTGCTCGTCGAACTCGACGATGCGAAATGGCTTCTTTCCGTGATACCACGTTTGCCCATGTTCTGAGAACGAAGCGGCGTCAGTCTTTGCCCACTGGGCAGGTAGAGGGCAGGAACTTCAAACTTACCGTTTTCCCTGACATATATAAGCACGATGCCGTCTAGATCTAAGAACCTGATGTAACTAGTCCACCCCCTTATACAGCTTAGAAGATGAAATAGGGTATAGTTACATCCCTCTGAGATTGCCCATCCCAGCGAAGAGTGTCAGTGGAGTTCAAGCGCCCACCTCTGGAGCTGTAACTAAGAAACCCTCATCATCTCCAATCATGGCAACACCGTCTAAAGCTTCGCTTTCACTGTCCCCGCCGAAATTTGAAAGCCGCCACGAATCAAACTTTCCGCCTTCACTTCCATCAACATCCACATTGACGCCTCCTTCTTCACTGTCATCGTCTTCGTAAGGGGGAGGCTCCCAGGGATTTACGAGGTTTTCGTCGTTGAAAGGCTTTGGGCCAGCAGGCATTTCGAAAGACATCTGGGAAACAGAAATCCCAGCTGGGAGAAGCGGATTGCTTCTTGAGTGGCGGCCTGACATGGAAGATACCTCTCTGCTGCGTCAATCTGTCGCCATGGATGGCAAGATTCGCACTTCGCCGACCCACCCAAAGCCAGTACGCTACCTGGCTACCATGAATAACTGGAATCTCCCACCCTGGCACGAGTACGGTTTGGAGCACCCGTTCCATTTCTATTGCCTCCGGCGAGGTGCCTCAGCTGCCTTTTACAGTATGTGCGTTTCTCGTCGAGAGTAACTTGCGCTACCAGGCAAACAGAAAACATGACCGAGGCTAAAAGAATGCAAGCAATGGGCCACCACCGACCAGAGAAGATCTACAACAAGCACTATCTCAACGAGATCATCGAGGGGGACACCGTTGGGATCCTATATTCTTGTTGTGATGTGCGAGTTTAGTCGGGTGCGGCATTGACATACATACCTTCGCGTGATCCAGCTTGCCGCCTAGCCTGCCGAGTTTGAACCTGTTGCTTGCCGCTGTTGTACTCACCCGTTTCAACGAGTACTACTAGTTAGCAGTAGTAGGGAACAAAACTACGTCCGGATGAATTCATCGCCGAGTCCGACTGGATTGAAATCGATGCGTCCGGCCTGTCCGTCACAAAACTCAGCGTCGAAAGAAACACCCTCGTCCAAGCATAGATGGAATGGGAAATCTATGTGCGTCTTGAAATACTTTCTTTTGTGAGAGAGTCGAGCGAACCGTGAGCCACCGACTGAAGCAATACATCTGCGACGATGTTTGACCGTTCGGAGAAACTCCTACAAGCAAGAAATGCGCGCCTGGGGAACTTCGAAAAGAAACAGTGGAGAAGCAGTGGAACGACATGATGGAACAACAGGCTGTATCGAAGAAGACGAGCGCGGGGCATGAAGCTGGGGTGCACCGAGGAAAGAACGGGTCAAGGAGCACCCTGCAAGCTTTGCGGCGACCGGTAACTTCTCAGACCCGGAAGTCGGATATGGCAGCTACCAGTAAACCTGTGCGGCATTTATACAACATCGTATAGACTAAGTACGGCGTACCGCTGCCTCAGGCGCAACATTGTATAGTCCGGTCCTTCCTGGGCCGAAAACCTAAGGAATGCTGCGCAACCTAAAACAATCATGGTGAAAGAAAAGCCATCTGGATCCGAAACGGAACACCTCTTCGGTAGG
Source organism: Zalerion maritima (assembly GCA_022664585.2). NCBI lineage: Eukaryota > Fungi > Ascomycota > Sordariomycetes > Lulworthiales > Lulworthiaceae > Zalerion > Zalerion maritima. The sequence continues at coordinate 14,829 of JAKWBI020000401.1, forward strand.
GGACGCCACAATCTGAATACCATTTTCGGGAGGTTGGGTTTAGAAAGGTTTTGGCATCCTGAAGGAGCCCACCCTTGATCTCCCGGCTAAGGGCAACAGACGAAATTAACCTCTTCCCGGAACCAACCCAGCTCTCCGGATTTGGGCATGCGCAGGAGCTCGAGAGGGCGGTGCGTGTACCAGAAGGAGAACCTTCCATTCCACGGTGTAGTTATATAATAGATCCTTCTCTGGCCGATCATCCAACTTATATTCGTCGATCCGCTTCGGTCTGTACCCCCAACTAATATCCGTGCTAACGAAAGAGGAACGAGCCTGGCGGGCAAAATCCTGGGTGGATAACCAAGTAAGAATTATGTTGTAGGATTTGTTAGTGTATGGAATATGGATTGTTGATATAATAAGTATTAGAAAATCTTATTCTAACTAACTACGCCAGTTGTTTGGAATTGGGTGTTTATTAAAGTACGTCTCTAAAAGTTCCCGCGGGTATTTGGAAACGTATGTGCCCACGAATACAAGCATCCCATCAGTATAAAGCAGAGGAACGAAGAAGGTAAGGTCGACCCCAGCATAGTGTTGGACAACGGCAGCGGCGCGTGTGAACCCAGGGAAGAAGAAGTCTAGGATGGAGGTCTGGCTCTGAAGCATTGATTCAACCAACACGAAGCCAGCGCCACCGTGTTCGGCCATCGTTGCTTGGTAGTGTGGGAATAGGCAGTGGTACTTAACTGACCGAACAGTTGCTATGAGGAGTGGAAGTGTGACGGTTTGCTGTGATAATCACTTCGACTGGCTCCGATGGTTCAAAAAGGACCTGCTTAACCTTTAAATAGTTACTTGTTGATCGATCAGAAATCCACTTCCATCTTCCCAAACGTGGACACAAGAGGACCAGCTATCGATGCTGAATAATTCTTTGCAGCCAACACCCCAATGCAAGCCTCTTCACACCAACAACTTAATCCTCCATACCGGGTTTTGATCGATGAGGCGAGTGGGCTGGCCAAAGGCTCTTTCGTGGCATCGAGGTTAGCACTTGTGCGGACGTGAGCGGCACGTAGCCCATGTCCGATTTGTCCACCGGCGCTTGTCTCTGCATACTACGTTACAAACTAGAAAAGGTGTTGTTAGTATGCAGGATGATATATGATGATACGGCAAAATCGTGTGCAGGAGCTGCGATAAGCAAGTATATAGGTTGGGAATGAGGTGGAATTGTGTGCGCTTGTATTGTTGCACCTTCACTTATACAGCCACAGGCTACGCTTGGCAGTGGGGGGAATTCCCTTTCGAGACACTGGTAGGGCTGGTAAGGCTGGTAGGGTTAGGGGATGGCTGAGGGGATTCTCACTATCATTACGTCACGGAACCACTGGCCAGGGAGTGGCATATCATTAGCCAGCCCACAGGTGCCAACGGCTGCCAGTAGTCCCTGCGTGGCATCAAGCCAAGTCTTCTTAGAAATAAGGAGCCTATGAGAGAATCTGACAAGAACAACGACCCATCTATATAAGCGGAGGAAGCTCCCCTATGGAATTCCTCGAGTAATCAATCGAAAGGAGTATCAAGGGATTCTCTGTCTAAGCAACCGGCTTATTCCTCAGCGATACGACCAACCCTATCCTCCAGAGTCTGTTACCTCTACGTACCGCCTTGTGTGTCTTTTCATCGAAACAAACCATTCGATCCCAGCCATCCCCGCTGTATCAGATACCGCTGGATGCGCCATCGCCGGGAGAGGTTGGTTTCGGGTTCGAGCTGGGGGAAGACTCCACCAAGTCCTCCGTATCTTGGGAGATGTTCTCACAGGTGGAAAGGAGTCTTCTTTAATACCGCCAAATATTCACACGTTGATGAAAGGGATAATCTCTCCGGTAGAAAAGACTTTCCGGACAAATGCGACGAGGGGCCCAGTCTTGGTGAAAAGATCTCTTTCTAGGCGCACGAATATGCCGATGAGAATGCTTGTCCTAGTGAGGGCGTCTGCCTCGAAGATGGACGCCCTGGGTATCTCTCCTTGAGAGAACTCTGCGCCTTCTGCTCAGCACGCTAACAGGAGGTCTGCTGGTGAAGTGGTCTCGCCCCACCATGCCGCGATTCTCATTCATTGCCTGAGCGACATTCCACACTTGACCTACTCTTCGAACATCAACGGATCTTTTCGTGGCCCCGACACTTGCACCGGGTACTACTGAGGAGTGTAGGACCGTGATACCTCGGTTCTAACGGTACTGTGGGATTGGCCTACTAGAGCCTTGAGGATACTGTTATTATCCCATAGAAATAGCTTCGGACTTAGTACTAATGGGCCGGCTATCATCTACCACCTGTAAATGTCCTGGATTCTGAACTAAACGCCTAAGCGCGTCACCATGAACTTGAAGGACCAAGCCACTCAATGTATGGTGGCCTTCCCACGTCCTTCTTCCCATATTGGGCCAGAAAGTAGTTTCATACCCATCGTCAGGTTGCATCAACGTCGAGAACCAAGTAGATGACAAAAGGCGCTTCATGCTGTGGGTTTCCAAGTGACTGGGGCATTGCCATTTGCCAGAATCGCGCCAAGTCAGTGTTGCTTGCTCTCCTTGAAATACTACGGTCAGTGATGGTAATCTTATACTGAGCCGCTCCTTTGGCCTTGGGCGCTTCTCCCCCCACCACCGCCTTCCCTCCCACGGTCTTTTCTCCTTTGAACCTTGAGAGCGTAGTAAAATCAGGGGACGGAGTCTTCGCTGCCAGATTAATCCGACACAGCATCCTGTTCTGAGTCTGTTGTGTGCTCTGCGCTTCCGGGCTCCGAAGACTGTGGAACCCCAGCCGGATCCAACATGGCGTCGCGGATGTCGCCAAGGCGCTTTCTTGCAGGTAGCTAGGGCATAGGAGTATGGGTATCTGCCCCCCCTCTAGCCATCGCCCAAGATCATCGTGAAGTGCGCCGCAAATTGCACCACCTTTCTTCTCCATTAGATCGATACCGTCGTAGTAAGGTGTCCACCCATACTGACCACGTTTCGTGAAATAACCCCCCAAGCACGAGTTAGGGCAGCGGCAACAATGCAACTTTTTTCTGCGCCATCATGCCCGTGTTCTTGCACGGCACGCAATATAGCTTATCGTAGGGCGTGGTGGCGAAAGGGAAAGCAAAAGCGTGGTATGGGGCGGGTGCGATGAAGGGAGTCGGGGGTTGGCAGCTGCTCGGAGGGCTGATGGTTGCAGGAGGAAAGAACGAGGTGCGGCAGGTAAACAGACACGGCCCCGGTGGGCCTGTATATACGATCAAAGCCAGGCCGTGGAATAAGATCGGGAGGCAAACATCTCATTTAGCGCTCATAAACCGCCGCGTACGAAAGGCCAACGCAAACTGGACTTGGCGAAATGTAAACAAGGCACAAAAATGGCTTGTTAAGAGATCATACCGATGATAACGGAGACTCTGGGATGTTCGCCGAGGCACATTTTACAGCCCTGTGGAGTATGATGCCTTTCAATCAGCCATTAGGAAGCATATACTAAATGCGGAATCCGCCTTCTCACTCGTGTTTCCCGCGTATCCGGAATCGCCCATCGCCGTCAGAAGCCAGGGTTTTGAGTAGTCTGGGATCAGCCCATGCAAGCTAAAAGCAGCCCAGCCCATTTACCTACCTTTCCGAGCTTTCAAACCTTCCAAGTTCCGTTTAGCCCAAGTGGCTGTTCTTGGGAATGCTGGGTGCTGTGGCCAAGACCATCAGCGAGGTTACCGTATCCAATCATGATGAGATTATACCAATCATAGCACCACATTGGGGCAGGGTGTTGATTTCGGTGGCTCCGATGCAAGACTATAGCCTTGGAGAACAGCCACGGGTCCCCTAGATCCGACGATCGTGGCGAAGGTATTGGTTTCGGTGCTTCTAGTACTAGCCACTTGCGGTCGAGAACAAGCTGGCCGCATCCAATAGTCGGACCATGGGGACTGTACTAAGGCATAATGTTGGTGGGTTGTTGGTTTTCATGCTTCCGAGACGAGCTGATGGTCTTGGGAAACGGCCGGGGATGCCTGGGCTTCAACAGGTTTGGCAAGCCGGAGGCCTACTCCGGCAGAAACGATGTGTTCCTGCCTGACCCATAGAGGCAATGGCTCCGAGAAAGTACCCAGGTGTGCTTAGATGTGAGGTGATGGCCTTGGGAGGGGCCCTGGTGCTTCTCCAAAATAGTAGCCCGCAGGAAGCGCGCCTCTCCGGCACAACCACGTCGGTGGTCCGTATGGAAGGTAATGGATTTGGAAAGACGAGCCCGACAGTCTCAAGCTTGTTGCTGCTGGATCGGGCGTTGGCCGTGGGGAGGGCCGAATGGATCGAAGAGAATTTATTGCTAGGAAGAAGGCTAGGGCGAGATCGGTATACTCTCAGTTTTTAAAAAAAAAAAAATTGTAGCTTTGAGGAATTTGTTTGGGTGCTAAATAGCTGAACGTCGCCTTCACAATACATATACAGTTGATTTTGGAGTATAGGTCGGCATGTTATACTACATTAGTCAGCCTGCTTGAGCACTTACGACATGGTCGATGCGTGGACCGTGCGAGACAATCATGATTGCTTGTTGGGACTGTGGTGATTGCGCTCAAGCTTCTGGTACGACTTCACTAATTTTAGCGACTGTAGCCTCCTAGAACCCCTTGTAGCTACTGTAGCAGTCATAGCGGTCCCGTTATCAGTGAGTTCATATTTCCGACTAGCCGACGCTCGCGCTGGCGACCTCCAAACCAAATAGGGGTTGAGAAATGAGGTGTGGTGCTCCTCCACCCCAGCGCGCGGCGTAATGAGTATTCACTGCTCTGTATTCTTTCGCAAGGGTTCCGTACAGTGCGCATTTCCAAGCTGCTTTTCTCTCCCAATTGCAGCCTCGCGCAACGCCCCTGCTAAAAAAGTGAGCTCTAGGGGAAGGTAGGCCACCACTCTTTAGCAGCACTATCATATCATCTTGCGAGAGCGGAACACCCCTTCTAAAACCTGCCTCCGTCGTTAGTGGGCAGCTGCCACTATTTCTTCGGCTTCAGCAGAATCATTCCTGCCAGAGTGCTCAAGTAACAGCGGGATCCCCCTTCGAAAACCGCTGACTTTGGTGGTGGGAAATGACCACTATACAATAGCGGCATCGTTCGCTGTAATACAGGGGTCTTCTACAGTGTTCCACCAAGTGCAAGAACACAGGCGCATGAAAAGGCGGCCAAGCCCGCAGACAGCAAAATAAACAGGGTGGCAAACCCAAGGGGACCTTTCCTGGTAAGGAAGTAGCTTCCCCCTCCGGAAATGGAGGTCTGTACTCGCGGATTTTATTATCGATAGGTAGGAAATTGTTCAACATCCCCATTAGGGGTTTCATGAGTAGGGTGCGTGAGTGGGCGGCCGAGATTCGCGGTGCCTATGTTATGTCGGCTACAAAAAAGAGACAAGCTTTGGGGGACCGCGGCCCGAGAGGGAAGACGCTGTGCACCCCCGCAAGCGCAGAAAAGCACACACGGGGCGACCGGCGCTCGTGTCCGAGGGATGGACGCTATGGAGTGGTTTGCGCTCCTCTTCATGCCTGCCGCCCACGAGAGAACCTTGGGCATGGGGGTTTCGGGCTCGGGAAGCGGAGGTATGTAGGTAGGTATGTATTGTTCCGCTGAAATCCGCAGAGCCTGAGTAGTATCGACTTGAGAGGCTACACGTAAGCCAACGGTCCTGGCCGACGGGGTTACAGCCTGCAGGACAAGGTGCAGTATCTGACAAAGAGCAAACAAGCTTCACATGTCCTACCAGGTAAAGAATATTATAGAGTAGCTTGGCACATGCGTACATGCTATTGCTAGATGACACTGTTGGTCTCTCTATTCATTACTAATAATAATGTACAAAGTGTAAGAGATTTATTCTGCGCTGTTGCTAGGGTTTCTATACGAACCTTGTAAGTGAACCTGGGGCCATCGACGATACCAAAGCTGGCTCGCCTTGCTTCCCTACCATACAACGCACGCCGTGCTGACGAGACCAATACCGCCTTCTTACCCTCTTTACGCTCACGATGCCTTCTAGGGCACAGCCGCCTAGAGCTCAATTTGCTTCTTCCTCGCCCTCCATATCTGGTAAGAGAAGCAAACTTCGAACTTGCGGGCCAACCCTGGCTCTCGAAAAACCACAGCGAGTCAGTAAATGAAACGCTGGTAACTTCGGTAGGAACGCCCAAGGCCTGCTCCGAATGGTGCCATGAATATGTCCCAGGCCACAATACCAAGAGCAGCCTCTTCCGGAAATCAAACTAGCAGGAAAATGCGCTCCGATACTCGGTTTCTTCGTCTTTAGCCATGAAGACTCCCTAGGTTGACATGTTCCTCCAAAGCGAGTTGGTTGTATCCTCGCGCATTGTACCCGTCGAGATGGACATCGTTGTGCCTCTTCGCGTTCACCATGCCCAGCACGAGAACACTCAACCGACTCTCAGCTCTCTACAACTGCCAACCCCAATGTCAGTGCCAATCTTCGACTCTCGTGTTGGTATGACTGTAAACAAATAGGAAAAAAAAAAAAAAAAAAGCACAAGCGATTATATCTTCAAGACCCGAGCGCAGTCCATAAACAGAACGAAAATACTCGACTGCAGTATCAAGCGCGCTCTCCCCTCCTCGGGAAACTGATATGAGGGCCCGCCAACAAGCTTAAAACACCCACCACAGGTATGATGTTCCCCGAAGAGTGAACATATCCCACGAACCGCTTCCTCGACTCGCAATACCGCCCTTCGAAGCTTACCCGAGATTCCTCATCCGTTCCTTGCCAAAAATCAACGATAGTTTGTGCAAAGACTGTGCGGGTAGCGCAGGCCTTGATGTTCGATACCACCGAGGTAGCTTAGACAAAGCAAGACTAATATAATCTCCAGGTCTCAATATACCCATCCGCCCTCCCCAGGGTCATCACGTTCCCGTTCGCCGAGAACGCCGCGGCGGTGACCTCCTCGGGCTGCTCAATCGTGAGCAAGACATCACTAGTATTCGAATCCAGGATGTCCATCCCCTCCGCCGTTCTGCACGCAAGCAGCCTCCCGTCCGGGCTCAGCGCCAAAGGCCACGCTTCGGCATCAACAAGCCTCTTCTCCCACAGATCGTACGCCATGACCGTGCCGTTATCTGGTAGCCAGACCACAACTCTCGAGCCCCAGACACTTACCACGCGGTCGCCCTGGGGACTTATGGCAAGATCAACCGCCCTCCTCGCGCCCTTTTGATACCCAGACAGATCAACCCTACCCGCGCACCCCCCATCCTGACCCGTCACCCTGACGACGCCGTCGATGCTGCAGCTGGCCATCCTGTTCCTCTCCCGAGAGAAGACAATATTCGTCACCTCCGCGGAATGAACCCACAAAATCTTCTTGACGGCAGTTTTACTCGCTGCTATGGCCCCCGTGCTGCAGAGCAGTATCCTGTGTCCCCTCACGCCCACGGCAAGTATCTTTCCGTCCGCACTGAACGCCATGGGCCTGAAAGGCAGAATCCTGTCGTCCGCGTCGTCGCACGAGTCCAGCGCCCGCGATAACCCCAGGTTCAGCTTTCGCACTTTTCGGAAAACGGGACTCGACGCCTCTGCTTTCTGAGGAGGCACCCCCTGCATGGTCAAGGAGAAGAGCTTTATTTCCAGCAGCTGCTTGCGGTCGGGAGTGCGGTAGTCGCTCCCGTCCCTCGACACGGAACCCGCGAGGGCACACGTGTTCCCGTCGGGGGATATCGCGAATTGCAGCGCTTGTTCCCTGGCCGGATGGAAGTAGTGAGAAGACGAGGTTTTGATGCGGAGGCACCGGACGAAAGGCCATGCTCCGTTCGCGTCCATTACCTGCGTGATGAAGAGGAGCTGCGAGGGATTGGGAGAATACCGGATCTTGAATACCTCGCCGAGTTTGGGGTGTTTCATGTCTGCTAGCCGCGTGGGTCGGCTTATCATTGGCATGGGCGCTATGACTGGCTGTGGGCCTGATGGATCCGGTGATGATGTGTAGGCCGGTGGTCGTTCGTTTGGGTCGTGATGCTGTTCATGCGAATGGTGAGAGCTGAGGCCGACGGATCCGGATCCGGGAACAGGAATGAACTCGGAGCCATTGATTTCTTCCGATCCGGCGATGAGGCTGTTCAGTTCAGATGCGGAACCGGATCGGGAACGGTGACCCGAACGGGGACCTAGTGACGATAGCTCCGAGGAAACCCGCGTGCTTGGTGGATTCACGGAGAGCCGGTCCGAGTCCGCCACCGATATCGAGAGTGGCATGCTGCTGCCGCCGCCACCACCACCACCACCATCCATCTCGTTTAAGTTTCGTCGGCCGGGTGGCCAGCCGTCGGTGATTTGTTTAGGGGCTTGAGCGCCTCCGCCTTAGTGTGCTTATTAGGGACCGATCGTTGTCGGTGAGGTAAGTACTAATGTAGCTCGGGTCCCCGCTCGGTGCAAGTAACCAGTGCTGGCACAGAGACCGGGCTAGAATGAAGCTTTGTGGGAGTAGCGTCTTTGGCTGCGAGTTTGATAGCTCTATAGCTCGGCAAAATCGGCAATGTCTGTGTGGGCGGCGCCTTTTTGGTTTGCAAGTGCCGTTTCTTTTTTTTCTGGTCTTGTTTTTTCTTCACGATATCGTTGAAGTGATGGGTCGTGACGCAATGCGAAATGCGGACAGATTACACATACCGATGTTGTTGATATTTCAGATGACAGTTCAAGCTATGGGGGCTGATGAATTGGGCTCTTCCTGGCGTCGACGCTTTTTTCCTTCTTGGGAAGTGTCGGTTTTTCATGGCTCCGTGCGGTGTCCTACTAGCAAGTCGACAATCTGGAGATCATTCGCAGCAACATAACGTCGAATTAGGTTTGATGCCCCTTCCGCTCGACAGGCCTTGACAGCGCACAGCTATTTTATACGAATTGCTCCAATCCGTGAGCAGTAAACCACATCCGCCCAAAAAACCCTTACCGCTTCAATTTCTCCTAGCTCAGTATTCGAGGGACAGCAAAGTCTTGCCTTGCAGAATGGGCTCATCCATTGGAGCTTCTGACCTGGTCATTCGCTCGTGATAGGCCCCTATTCCCCGTCCGGGATCCATTCATGAGCAGGGGACGGAGGGAATTGACATCAGTTACTATTTTTTGAGTTCGTAAGGCAGAGTTTTCGAGGCTGAGGGAGGGGAGCTAAGCTACGGACTAAGCGGGGTGGCTTGAATTTAAAGGGTCTCTAAATCGATAAGCAATTACCGAAAACCGAAAAGGCCCGTCCGAATTCATTCTGGGGTTTCCCTTCCCTTGTTCCGGTGTGCCCACCGCTCTAGCCCCCGGAGCCATTCATTCCTTCTCCGTTCGGGTCCGGTGATATCACATCGCATCAACTGCATGCTGCTGTGTAGCTCCGGCCGATAAGTAAATATTCCCATTCTGTTTTGTATCTTCGGGCTCCTCCCGTCTTTCCTACTCCCGACGGCTGTATCCGTACTCCCTCCCGAACATCGTCTTTGTGACTATGTCTCCCCTACTATCCGTCCTGCAGTGTACTCCCGAGCTGCACCCGTATTCGTATAAATAGCACGCGACCATTACAGGAATGAAGGGTACAATCACTCAGCACTACCCAAGAGACCGGGAACATTCCGTACCCGATGCTCTGTCATTCCAACTCTCACGCCCCTGAAAAGACTTGGCACGAGGATTGAAAGCATGGGGGTTGGGGCAAATGGCGGTTTGACACTCGGTCAAGCAGGGTCTCAGCGCCAACGCTCTAACACTGCAACCCCCCCACCCCCGAAGACGCCGCGAGCGGGGTAATTGGAATGCCTTGTACAGTCAAGACCCAGCCTATAAAAAGAAAAATGGGAAAGAAAAGGGTTGTGATCAGCCTTGTGATTTGCGCTCGTTTTCTCGCCCGTTGGCTGTCATCTTGATTGTTACCTGTTGATCTCAGATTAATAAGTCGACCAGGATCATTCTTCAGGGATTGCAGGAGCACCGCGGCTTCCCCAGAACGTAACGTTTAGCTCATGTCTCACCACTCCTGGGCCTCTGGTCATCATCATGCCCCCCAGGCGAGGCTCCCAGAAATGAGAGACAACACTTGTTATTGAAAGCAGATACCTAATGCATACACCCAGTTGGTGGCGCACCACCATGAATCCTTCTAGATATCTTGCCTGACCCGTATCATTCTCTCGAGGAAGAGGTTATCACTATGCCGCTTGGTGGAGTCCCCGACAAGATATCTTGCACAAAGAATTTTCAGTTGAGGAGAGAGGAATATGGCAGATCCACGGATATCACAACCTCTCATGTTTGGGGCTTCATCATGGTAAATGCGAAAAAAGACATATCGAAGATACTGATGCGGCGAGACTACGGATGGAACAGGTTGGTCAGGTATAATGACCGATCCCTTGCGCCTCTCTCAATAGCAAATCTCATGTGCCAGAACGTAAAGAGCAACTGACGGTGCTTGGCTTGGTGTTGTTGGGGATGCTTGGGCCACGCTTGTCTTCACCTGCATATTGTCGCAACCAACAACCAGAGTTTGTCTCCCCTCCCTCTGCTTGACTTTTCATTTCCCGTCGCTGCTGCCGTCTCTTCAGGGTCCATAGTAGGGATTGTGGTCAGCCGCCCTAATTGGGGGCAGGGAGGGGGTCACACTTTACCCAATGATGAGATGATGAGTTTGCCAGTTTATGCAACAGTAAAGCTGATCTTCTTGGAGCAGAACTTCTTGTCCTTTGAATGGCCTCAGAGAGCTGGCTCTTACAGGTTTTTGTCGCCTGGTACTACTCGAGAATATTATTTGTATAGTTTGTATTACCGAGTTGCGTAGTAATGCCAAACGGCCTCAAGCCCATCATTTGCTGCAATACCGGACGAGGGGTACATACTATGGGGCAGACGCAAGGTGTCAGCGATGACCGGCTTGCCAGCGTCCAGAGTCGCAGAAAGGCGGGTCCCAAAGCTACGGCGCGTCCGCTGCAGCCCTCTTTCTTTCTCCCCCTCTTTATTATGTACATAGCCCATAGGTTACTTTTTCCCCGGGGCTGGATCAGTGATGGATGTTGGTACTTCCTTAGCGTCCAGCCGTCCAGACCTGGAAGGAAGGAACGGCTTGTGAGGAGAGGTGTGCGTGGACTTCATGTGGGAGGAAGGCGCTATTGTACGGACAGTGCTACCACATCATTTACAGTACAGGCTATAGTAGTAGCAGCAGCAAGGGTCGCTCGTACCTCCGCTTACATTTCTGCTCAGCCTTAATCTTGGCCCCAGCCCACTTTACTTCGGTTCCAACCCTTTTTTTTTTCTTATCCCTCTTTGCGATTGCGATTCTAATAAAATAGGAGACGATCGCTGCTCCTCCCGCTCTTAAATATTCTAATTATCTAGTTTCGTGTAAAACATTGCTGAAGTCGTCCCACCTGCAATACCGCAACACAAGCAGAGTTATATAATACGGTCGAACGAGTTTTACCCACTTTCCATGGTGGACCGACGTAGCAGTCATTGAATTTAGCTCACCATTGCGATGGACCGGCAATCAGGAGGGGGGGGCTATTCCAACTTGGGGGGTAACAGTGGTGGCGGTAGCTGGCTACCCAGTTTTGGAGGGTATGGAGGAGGATCTGGATCGGCGTCTACTTCCCCCGAGCTCGAAATACCAAGGCAACGGCCGTCCTCGGTTGCCCGCAAACCGGTGCCGCTAACCTCTCTTCCGCCAAAGCGCCCAGCCGCCGCGGCTTTTGGCGGCAGCTCCACCGTCGGAACCAGCAGTTCGGCTTTCAGCCCTACCGGCCCGACAGTAGCACCTTCCCTCGTTTCCAACTTGAATGCCAGTGGCAGCAGCAGCGGCCCGTCTCCCGCAGTACTGCCCGCACACAAAAGGCAAACAAGCTTTGCATCATCCTCACAAAACACGGCAAGTCCCGGGACGAGTCCACCACAACAGTTTCCATTCTCATCAACATCCACGCAGTACCAGAGCCCCTATCAGTCACAGGGCCAATCATCGCCTTACCAATTCCAGGGACAGCAATTCAACGAGAGAGCATACGAAACCCCAACCGTCGAACAGCTCGAACAGCAGGAATCGGGCAAGGGCGCGGGCATTCCTCAGCAATCGGGACTTACATACTCAAATGCCTACTTTGCAGTTCCGGACTCGGAGACACCCAAGGGGAAGGATACATTCGACGGTACCCCTCGATTCGACGACAATTTCACCGAACAGTCACCCAAGCCGTTCTTTGGAGAATCGCCACAATATGCTCGACTGGGACAACACCAGAGAAACGACTCAAATTCACACCTCCTGAACCCTCAGCTTCGCCTACAACATGTAAACACCCCTCCGCCATTCGGCTATGCCGATCCCTACGAGCATAAGATACCGTTCTGGCACAAGGAATGGTTGCTCTACCTTCTGTTTTTTATAGGTATTTTCGGTGCAATTGGCCACCACTTCTTTTACCAATCTCTCCACGGACAGGAGGCAAAGGAACAACGGACGATGCTGCGGTATGGCTCTGTTCTGTCTTTCCTCGTCAAAGCTTCACTGAGTAGTGTTGCGGTGCTCGCTTTTCGACAAAGGGTGTGGGTCACGGTGCGGAGGAAGATGCTGAGCCTGGAGGCTATTGATGCACTATTCGCCGCAACTGAAGACTTGAGTTCGATGGCCAACACAGAAATCGTGTCAAACGCCAGGATTGCTCTGTTGCTAGCACTTTTTGTTTGGTAAGAACACAACTAGTGATACTAGTCCCCAGGATGCGACAATGTACTGACATACTCTCCACCAACTAGGTGCACACCATTGATTGTCATCCTGACTTCAGAGACACTCTCTGTCGAGCTCCAGACGCACGAGGTGTACGGCAAGTGCTCTGGCATTCGCACATTGAACTTCACCCACGAAGGGCTGCAGGATTGGCGAGAGGGTGTCAAAATAAACGGCCAATACCTCCTGTCGACGTCTCTCTGGAACACAACTGGCGGACTTACTGCGGAGAACAGTACTGAACCTACCCAAGCTGCATTTGACTATTACACTGCCAGATCCTCTCAGTTCGAACAGGTGGGTGTTGTCTCTTTGTACTCTGGAACGGCTCTCTCCAGGGTGAACGCCAGCAACGAAATTTGTGGGGTAGGCTGGAATTGCAGCTACAGTCTCGAATTTGTTGCCCCAGGGTATAATTGTTCAACGATGGCCGAAGGTGTGGGGTCTGAAGTGCGTTCACTCAACGGCGTGAAGTCGCCTATTACGATCGACAGTTTGCTGCCATCCGGCAACTATAGCTACGCCGTCCACGCATTCCTGGGCGACTACGAAAACCCACAAATATATAACGTATCGGACACCCCAGTGCAAACGGGGGGCATACCACCAGAGATGATGAGGGAGGAAAATGGCGACTGGCCTGAGCTTCTTGGTTCCTTCAGGACAGAACCTGTCATCTGGGCCGGATTTTCTGAGCCGGAAGATCCGGACAAGGAGGCAATACTGGACCGCTCCGATCCCGACTTTGAGTCATTCTACACTCCTAAAGTTATTGCTTGTGAACACCGATACACAAAGTACAAGGTCACCATCACCTACAACTCCACAGTCCAAAGTCACAATGTCACCAGTCGCGAGTATCTCGGGCGGGTCATAGATACTGACTACGCCGGCAACACCACGCAAGAAGCCTTCCTTAACGACAACACCACGGCCACGCCAGAAGACAACTATGTTTACCCTATTGACTTGTTTAACTACAAGCAAACTGCGGGCTATCACTCCATGGGGAGCCTGTTCCGAGAGTATATCAACAACACCATTGCCTTCAACGGCTTAAATATAATTGCCGAGACCAAGGCGGTCGCCACTCGTCTTGTAGAACGTAAAGACTACCTAATAGTTCCCAACTTCGAGGAAGAGCTCGTAAAAGCGTACGAGGAGATGGTTTTTTCACTCTTTAACGATCCGTTTTTCGTCGCCAATTCATGGGCAGCTGCTCCAGCGGAAATGTCGGGCGACCTAGCAGGAGATGAAGAGCGACTGCAATACCCCTGCCAAAGATCGAGAGTCGACAACGTGTTCCATTATCACGCGCTGAATTTGTGGGCGGTTTACGGAATCTCAATTCTATTGACTGTCGGGGCAGTATCATTCGGTTTACTGGCCGTGTCGGAGAACGACGGCGTGGTCAGGGACACTCAATTCTCGTCCATCGTCGCTGCGACTCGCGGACCTCACCTCAATGGGGTGGACTGGGCGCTCAAGGATGGCCAGGTGTCCAAACGGGTGAAGCGGATCCGCGTGGGATATGGGGTTGTGCACGAGGCGCAAATGTCTGGACTGGGCATACAGGAGCCGGGCTACGGGTTTGACAGGCGGAAGACGTTTTCGCCACACGGCCCGGACAGCCCGTCGGCTTGGACCGTACCTATCTTCGGCTTTGGAGTGGACGGGGGTGTGCGACAGCGAAGGAGACCAAGGAGCTTTACCTTCCGGACCCCTACGCGGGGCCAGGGGAGGTTTGGGGCATTCCAACGGGATAGCTCGGGGGTGCAGGGTACTTGACCATTTTCACGACTGATTCTAATGAGGACGGCAAACATTTTCGGGGTTTCATGGAGTTTAGTTATCTTTGGCTGCGAAGTTTGGGGACAATCATTGCTCGGAGTTATGTTTGAACGGAATGCTTCTCATCTTCCAGCGTTCGATCCTTTCTTATTCAATATCGACGAGCGATTAACCGAGAACAGGCCTGTATAGAGCATATGAATACGAATGATGGTGCCGTCTTGATGGGACGATGAAACCTACTCCTCTAGCCTAATCATAATATCCATCTCAGAGCTAGAGTCTTCTCTCCTCGACCTGTCCATTTGAGTTATTTATCTCACATATCAAATTGCATGGCCTACTGCGTCAGATGCATGCCATACTGGCGTTTTCCCGGCGTCGGTGCTGACAGCCCTACAGGATTACTGGGCAGCTGCATCTCGAAAGGAAGTTGGAGGCAGAGGGATGTCATCATGAGGTACCACTGCGACATGCATATGCAGGTGTGTGCTGGACGTGGTGTCTCGGTCAGTGGGCCAGCCAGCCATCGGGCAGCCGAGGAAGCAGATACAGGCAGCCTTTTCCTCTAGACCAAGATACAGCTTGATGCAAAAAAATTATCTCTTCCTTTCGCTGGATGTCCATGCCTTGATATTCCGACCGCCTAGCATTGGCTGTGCCATAAGCTGCACGATGGTGTCGAGTCATCTTTGCACTTGGTATGTATGCATCTGCGTCTCGTCGATATGCCCGCTGACTGGGACACTAAATGCCGCCCCAAGAGAAAAATGAAGACAGAAAAAAAAAATTAATCGACTTCGCAATACGTGCACTTGCTGGATGCTAGGTTGCCACAACCCATGCCGTCGCGACGATTGAGAGACCACACAATCATCATCCTTTGGGGTGTCAGGCCGGGAGGAGCGATATTGGAGAATCCTTGCTTTCCCGGAACAGCTATCAGAAAATCTCGATTCAACCCAGAATAGGACAGAGAGGGAGAGGGCGGAGATGCGGACGGAGGCAAAAGCTACAGATTGCATAATTTTGTCCAGAACGAGCAAATGAAGGAGAAGCACGAGCGGAGACTTTATTGCGATTGGACTTTGCGGTCTGTTGGGAATGCTGCAAGAGGGTGATCAAAATCTTGGGTGTCGGGTTTTGGAGACTCCGGGACAGCCCAATTATCAGAGGATGGCAAGAAAAGCCAATTTTCTCCTCGAATGTTTAAATTTTGGATTTTGAGTTCGGACGCGGACCTTTCCCCTACATACCGTGGCGCTAGTACTACTACTGTATGCTCCTTTTGCCGGTGTTCCGGAGTTTGCCCTAAACTTTTCGATGACGGGATTCGGATGATGTCCCGTGACGCTTGGACGGAGCGGAGCCCACCATTCAGACCCGCGTCACGGCCGGGTGCCCGCTTGCTCCTCGGGAGATAGTTCGGCCGATTGCAGATTCCTAGGCCAGCCACAACTTCGAGGCTGGCACAACCGTGACTTGAAGCGCCATTGCTCGCTAATAGAGTCAGCTGAGATTTCTAGACCTGAAAGCTCTTCTTTCCTGTTATCCTTGGTCATAAGCACTTGAAGCGCTTCTCATCGCTCCGGAATATCCTAGATGGAAAATGGCTGGCTGGGCAAGTTTATGATGAACGGTCGGAAAATAGGATGGTGGTAGGTATCATTTTCAGGGTGTGTGCTAATTGGTGCTAGCCGCGCGCGGCGGCAGCTATCTCCCGACGGCCACCTGCCTGCCCAGCAAGCTCATGTGAATGGCGGTGACTGCTGTGTCACACAATTGCCAATTGCCAAGGAAGCTTTCCCCCCTACCTACCTTCCCACAGCGTGTGACGCCCCGCATATTCGAATGGCGCGAGCTTGCACCAGTTGTCGCTGCTCAGGAATTATTTCTTCACCAACCACTGACCGAGGCAGCCAGTCCTATCCTTGATTCATTAATTGAAAGGCGGACGGACAAACCACAAGCGGCCAACTCATAGACCGGGTGGATTCCCCACCCCCTCATTGACCCCATGGGAACAGGTCTATGACTCTGGCGCTTCCAAGCTCCAAACCGCGAGAGGCGTTCGCTATAGCCAAGACCTCAGGTATCAGGTATCAACCGCCTGAACTGTAATGTGACGGCCATTATTTCTCGCTGGCAAGTTTTGAATGCTAAATAGGGCTATTCAGACACTAATCCGGGCGTATCGAAACCGGGGAACTGAGAACCGAGAACCCATCATAGCATCACCAACCAATTCTAGACCATCCTTGCCCAAGGGGCCGCTAACCGGACCGCACCGATGACACTACATTGAAAAAGAGACAAATGCCCTGGGTAAGCACGACTAGATGGCAGCCGCCTCCGATTTTCTCGTTCTCCTCCGAAACCCGACCAGTGAGGCTTCACAGGGAAAATTGCGATCTTATAGGGGGAAATCCTGAAATCTTGACGCCGTCAGTTTCTAGGCAATGAGTGCTTCTCCATTGACGGCATTCTGCAATGCGGCCCCAAGACCCAGACTCTAGAGACCCAAGACGGGAAGCCGACCTGCGGTATGTGCTGTACGAGCAGCAGCACCATCGATCGTGCCGCTGGGAAAATCTTGGAAATATCATCTGTATGTACTGTAGATGCACAGGAACCCGATTGGGGATTGGGGGCCAATGAAACCCGCCCCCCAAGGCCAAGGTCACCATGGAACCAACATACAGATTGCGCAAGCCATAGATCCGGGAGGTGGGAGCTGGGGAGGCTATTCACACAATCGAGAGGACGAGTTTTTCGAGAAATGATTCACTTTCAGCTGCTGCTCTCATAAGTCTCTATCTTAGACACAATACATAGATTGTATAACTGCTCCGATATACAGAAGATCACGTTGCACACAAGTATCTATGAAGAAAAGTGGAATTGTTGCGCGCGGAAAGGGGAAGCCCTCTTGGAAAACGATACTTGTCAGAATGTTTCATGTCGAGAAGACCCTCCGTACTGCCGTGAAACGTTAAGGGGAGCCTTCCATATCGATTTCCGTTTATCTCTAGCTTCAATCCACCACATCTCGTCCGAGAATCTTTACCTTTTGACTCTTCCGCCGTGTCCATCCATATATTTCTCGTGCTACATATGAGGCACTTTAGCACTACAATACCGATCCCCCGAGTATCCTGGTCCTTGGAGGTTGATCCTCGCTTGATTTGTACACACGCTGGTGCACCTTGGTCATTCTTCCTGCTTTGCTGCGTTGGCAGCCTGTCTAGCGATTCGTGCTCGCAAACGGACAATTGGGTCCCCTCGTCCACGGCCTCCACAACTCGTTCGAAAACAGTGCCTAGGATCCACATCTCTTCGTGCATGGAGGTTGAGGTTTTTTGGTTTCCCGAGCGCCCAACCTCTTGGCCTGCCAAGATAGCTGCTTTGCTGTTATAGTAGCAGCAATTCCCCTTTCGCCCCAAGATAGTATCCCCAGTTTTCGAGCATTTAGTATACTCATCCGTGCTCTCCCAAGTGACGGCGCGGATACTTCCAACTTAGACCGTCATCTTTCCGCCTCGCAGCATCTTTTTGTAGCTGGTAGCTTTTCCCCGGCCCCTCACCACTATTGCATCCTTCTTTTCAGCCGGAGCAAGCGTTGCATTCACCCCGTTCCACACTTTTCATGCTTCAGCCAGACGCCGACGGCTGCACGTCCGCCTTACTTCTCATACCCGATTTCATGGGTCAAGAATTGGGCCAGATCATACACTCGCTTCCGCCCTGGCAGCAGCAGCTCTATCCCGTTCCTGCGTCGCATTTGGAGATACACCCCTACTTTACGCATCATCAGCGATCTAGGTAGCAACATATTCCAGGGTACATACAAAATACAGAGCCACAGTCCGGAACCATTGACAAAGGAGCAGGAGAACCCTTCCTTGTTTTCATCAATATTATCTATATAATATTGGTACGGAAAGGATTCCTCCTGACCATCCACAATCCACCCACCTCACCGGCCTCTCACACCGCCGCACGTATAATACAAGACTCACCCCTACGCTCTGTTGTTCCACGGCAGTATCCCTCACCGTCGCTAAGGGACGCACAGCCTAGGGGACAGCTCGGGAGTGCCCATCATACACTACTTCCTTGTTCGAGAAAAGCTCGCGTTTGCTGCTATTGTCTCATGTCAAAAATCCCTCCAACCATACCGCGAAATCGCCATCGTCAAGCTGACGGTCTGTGAGGGTGCATACATTGCGCTGTGCTCACTTGCACACGCATCCTTTTCTTTTTTTGCACCCGCGCGGAGAAAGCTGCCTGGAAGAAAAGAACTCCTTGTCAGGTTTGGAGGCTTGATATTGGCTGGCAGGGGTACAAGGGTACAAGCTCTCGTCCAAGCAATCGCCAATCGCCAATCGACAGCAGAGCTCTCAAACACATACCGCCACTTTTGGCTGCCCAACCGCCTGGGATCCTCTAGTAGGCCACTTTGACCACATCAGCGCCCCCAACTCCCTTTTTTCTACCTATTAGCGACAAGGAACCGCTTCCACCTGTTTGAATAAAGAAGCAGCCACAACCACCGACCACTTTCCTCGTCTACTCCGCTTCACTTACCCCTGCCGCGCAGTAGGACTACGGACAAACACACTCTCTCAAAAAGACATCATTGCATTTATTCGGCGTTTTGGAGAGGGTTGCACAGCACCTGTCAAAATGCCTTTCACGGAGACTGTGACCATCATTAACAACTCTGGCAAGATAATCAGCACAGTAAGTTTCTGTTTACCATGCCATTTTCTAGAATCCCATACCCCACTTTTGCCCGGTCCCAGCTAGCAACAGCGCCTCCCCTCCCTCCCCAGGCCCATCGCGAAAGCCAATTTTGCTTAGCTTGCGCCCAATTTGGCCATCACTCAGTCGCAACTTCCCATTTCGCTTTCAACTTTATTCTTGCCTTCGACGGGATCGTTCCTTCCTTCCCTGTCCCACATTTAAATTTCATCTTACCCCCGACATCGGAGGACGTGACCCTAACACGTCTATCCAGGGCAAACATCTTGTCGGGCTGTTCAAAGATGCCAAATCCGCATACAAGGAGAAGAAGGCGGTGCTAGAGGAAGAGAAGACCATTCAACGCGCCTACACATCCTACGACGTCCCTGTTCGATCATCATCATCTAAATATCATCCCTCACCCCCCGACGGATTCTGCTATGAAGTCGAAGGCCAGTCACTCGCGGACGATGACCGAGTATCAAGGGCAAGCTCCAACAGGAGCCACAGGAGCCTCAAGAGTAGCAGGTCGGAGCGAACAGAACGGACGCCCAAGACTAGGACACGGTCCCTCACGGTGGCAAATCTTGATAGGTTGAGCGAGGTCAGCAGCACAGCACCCAGCAAGGTACCCAAGACGTACAGGGCACCCTACGCCGAGACGGTGTCCAAGTCATTGGTTCTCTCCCGTCCAGACCTTGCCCGAGCGCCGACCGCGCCAGCGGCAGCAGCACACTACCGTGGCGTATATTCAGGGGCTCTCGATCCGCAGCCGATGTGCCATGATGCGATGTCGGTACACGAACCCTCTGTATACATGAACCGTGCGAGCAGCGAACCAAACTTGGTCCACGACGATCAAAAGAAGAAGAAAAAGGAGATAGACATGAACCTTGCATACGGCTCCATGCCACCGGATTTGGCCGACCGAGTAGACTTGGACCCTAACTATAAGCCGGATAGGGAGACCCAGGTGCAGCAACTAGTGGATAAGATTGAGGGAATATTGGACGAGGCGGAGTGTGTTCACCACTCGGCAAACACCATCATCTCTATGCTTCAAGACAATCCTCAGCGGGCTGCCGCTGTGGCTTTGGCGCTGGCAGAGTTGAGCTCCGTCCTAGGCAAGATGACTCCCGCATTTGCGGGCATCATCAAATCAGGATCCCCAGCCGTTTTCGGCCTCCTCGCCTCGCCCCAGTTTCTCATTGCTGCTGGCGTGGCAGTCGGGGTCACTATCGTCATGTTTGGTGGCTACAAGATCATCAAGCGTATTAAGGAGTCCAAAGCGACCCAGGAGAAGCTGGCATTCGATATGGAAAAGATGAACGTACAGCAAGCCGTGACTCCTCCCCCGGTCCTCAACATGGGACACGTACCCGAAGCAGACTACTACTACGATAATCCCCCATTCGGACGCAGTCATGGAAAGACGCACACCGAGGTTAGCCACGACGATGCCATCGTGTTGGACGACGCGGAGGAGCTGAGCACCATCGAGTCATGGAGGAGGGGCATCCTGCCATTTGGCTCGGATCAAAGCGCGGATCTGGAGCTCATCTCCCCGGAGGCTGAACGTGTGATGAAGCAGCGCTTCAGGGACTCGCGTATGGAATTTGACGGAGACGACCGCACCGTCACAGCGGACGATAGCGTGAGCCGGGCTGGCAGCAAGAGGAGCCACAGGTCGCACAAAACTAGCTCAAGGAGGAGCAAGAGCCATACTGGCCACCACCGCAGCAGTCGCCTGCGCGAGGAGATGAGGAGTGAAGTTCCCGAGAGGACGAGCTCCAAGGATAAGGTCCGGGACAAGGATGACGATGCCAGGTCCCGCCACTCGGGTCACTCCTCTCACAGCCACAGGAGCGACAGAAGCCACCGCAGCAGCAGGACAGAAAGGACGGAAAAGAAGCCAAGCACGAGGGTAGCGATGAAGGCGATCGAAGACGGAAGCAAAGATAGGGACAATACTCTTCAATCCATTCTAGGTAAGGACAAGATGTCCTCAGTTGCTAGCTCCAAGGCGACAGACAAGGAGAAGAAGGCGGGTAACATGCTCAAGACGATGTTTAAGAGGAAGAAGGAGAGGGAGGATAGGGGCGGATCGAGGCTTGTACTGGAGATGGCGTAAGGGGTGTTGTGATGAGGTATTGTATGTGACGGTGGCCTTCCTTGATGTTTGATGACGGATAGAGGGGGTGATACACTTGTAGTGTTTTTTTTTTTTTTTTTTTTTTTTCCTGCTTGCTTACCAGGGCGCCTCATTCTCGGTGCCATTTTCTGCTCTTAATCATGGTGTTTTTCGGACGGCGGGGCATTACATCACATCTCATGGATGGCTTTTTTCTTGTCGCATTTCAGATTCCAGTTTTGTTACAACTACGCACCAGTAGCAATGCGGGTGTTACATATCATCATTTTAAGTGTCCTTAGCTCCGATGTACGTTTTTTGCCATCACGCACAACATACCCCACCGAATAAAAGATCATGTCGTTGACGAATCGACGCGGATTGGGAACCCCCTACTCATCACGTGACACCATCCGGGACTACCCCTATGTCGTCGTCATTGTCTCAGTGGCCACCACATTTCTTGGCGTGTCATGTCGATGCGATCGTGATATCATCCATTTTGACTTTCGCCATCAAATGCCGTTCAACAGGCAACAGATCGAACTTCTTCCAGTCAATCGCGTCAAAATTGAGCCTCGAACCTTTTAGACCGAGGACCAGCCGTTTGCCATCCAGGGCGCCGGCAGCGCTGACAGAGCCGACCACATCCATAACGCACCCCGCTCGGACCATTTGGTCCCCATTTCTTCCCACTCCTTCCTCATCCTGGTTACAATGAAAGGAGTCAGTGACATCAACGATCGCAGTTGCTCGACCCACATTCCGAAGGTGGTGCTGACGACGATAGCCGAGAAGGAGGATAAAATGGACGAAGTGCCGTGAGAAGGATTGGGGAAAGTGATTCAGATGAACTCGTGGAATTGTCTGATCTAGCGTCTTCCACATACATTTCTTGTCTTTGTACCATATATTCCTCCCGTTGAAGAGCTTCATATCACAAACATGGGCCTTCTCAATATCGGTGCCGACGCCAAGGCGGCTCAGCTCAAGGGCAACATCACTGAAGCAAACCAGAAGTCTAGGATAACGTCCGACTATGGAGTAAAGCAGAACAATACCGATGACTGGCTGAAAGTGGTGAATGAGGATCAGACAGGTCCCGCGCTTCTAGAGGATCCCTTCGGAAGGGAAAAGGTGAGCTCCTATTCTTGATCAAGTGTTAGACAACCTACGTTCTAACAGAGCTGCCTAGATTCACCGTTTCGATCATGAGCGCATTCCCGAGCGAGTAGTTCATGCTCGTGGCGCCGGTGCTTTCGGAACATTCCGTCTCTTCGAGAGCGCCGAGGACGTGACATTTGCTCCCGTCCTCACAGACACCAAGAGGGAGACACCCGTCTTTCTACGGTTCTCTACTGTGATCGGAAGCCGTGGCAGCCCTGACACTGTTCGTGATGTCCGCGGCTTTGCCGTGAAGTTCTACACCGACGAGGGCAACTGGGACATTGTTGGCAACAACATTCCCGTCTTCTTCATTCAGGACGCCATGAAGTTCCCTGACCTGATTCATGCCGCCAAGCCTGAGCCACAAAATGAGGTGCCTCAGGCCCAGACTGCCCACAACAACTTCTGGGACTTCATGTTCATGCACTCGGAAGCCACACACATGGTTATGTGGGCGATGTCCGATCGTGCCATCCCTCGCTCCTATCGTATGATGCAAGGTTTCGGTGTAAACACATACACCCTCACCAATGCCAAGGGCGAGCGTTCGTTCGTGAAGTTCCACTTCACCCCTGAGCTTGGCGTGCACTCGCTCGTATGGGATGAGGCTCTCAAGATCTCGGGCCAGGACCCTGACTTCCATCGCAAGGACTTGATGGAGGCCATTGAAGCCGGCGTCTACCCCAAGTGGCGCTTTGGCATCCAGATCATCCCCGAGTCCAAAGAGCACGACTTTGACTTCGACATCCTCGACGCCACCAAGATCTGGCCCGAGGATCTCGTCCCTGTCCGATACATCGGCGAGCTAGAGCTCAACCGCAACATCGACGAGTACTTCACCCAGACAGAGCAGGTCGCCTTCTGCACCTCTCACCTCGTACCTGGCATCGGTCACTCGGACGACCCTCTCCTCCAGGGTCGTAATTTCAGCTACCATGACACACAACTCTCCCGCCTCGGGACGAACTGGCAGGAACTCCCCATCAACAAACCCGTGTGCCCCGTCATGAACTTCAACCGCGACGGCGCCATGCGTCACGGCATCCAAAAGGGGAAAGTGAATTACTGGCCCAACCGATTCGAGGCTCAACCCCCTGCCTCGAAGGAAGAGGGCGGCTACGTCGAGTACGCCGAAAAGATAAGCGGCATCAAGGCCCGCGCCAAGAGCAAGAAGTTCAAGGACCACGTCTCGCAGGCTCGTCTCTTCCTAAACTCGCTGACCCCCGTCGAGCGCACACACTTGACGAACGCGATTTGCTTCGAGCTCGATCACTGCGACGAGGGGATCGTCCCCGAGCGCATGGTGGGAAGGCTCGCGGAGATTGATTTTGATCTTGCGCAGGACGTGGCTACGATGGTGGGATTTGACGTCCACCCCTCTCCCAAGGCGAGCAGGGTGGATGCCACGGCGCCGAATTTGTCGCAGTTTGATCTGCTTCCTGAGAAGCCTACGATTGCTACCAGGAAAGTGGCGCTGCTGCTTGCGGACGGGTATGATTTACCCTCTTTCGCGGCGGTGAAATCGGCGCTTGAGGCGGAGAAAGCCATCCCGATGGTGATTGCACCCAGGAGGGGAGAAATCTTCGGTGCCGGGCAGGAAAAGAAGAAGGGGACCGGACTAGTGGCCGATCACCACCTGGAAGGAATGCGATCGACCCTTTTCGATGCCGTCCTCGTGATGGGCGGCGAGGAATCCGCCAACACGCTCGCCAAGAACGGACGCGCCATCCACTGGGTGCGCGAGGCTTTCGGTCACCTCAAGGCCGTCGGCGGGTGCGGCGACGGCGTCAAGGTGGTGCAGATAGCGCTGTCCGAGGTGAAGGACCAGCAAGGTTTTACTCTTTCGAGCGACTCGAACGTCGCCGAGTGGTACGGCGTTGTGACCATGGCGAACATAGAGCCCGAGAGGCTGAGGGAGGTGGTCACGATTGCGAAGAACGCGAACACGTTCATGGGGAAGTTCTTCCATGCTATTTCTGAGCACAGGTGCTGGGCCAGGGAAAGCGATGGGTTGAACGCTATGGTTGCTTACTAGACTGATAGGTAGGCGGGTGGATTATATAATGACGGCAGATTAGGTGATATTGAAAAAAGGATCCATGGGTAGGACGAGCTCACGCACTCACTAATACGGGGGGACCTGGAGATAAACTACGTATGAAAGGCATCCAGTCAGCACTGTTAGTTAAACATTACGAGTTGATGAAATAAATCCCGTGTACCAATCTATCACTATGAGCCGTCGAATCATTTTCTCTGTCAAGCCAAGCGAAATGCATGTATTACGCCAAGACCAATGGTAGGTTCCTACTTATTCCCACACCCATGATAGTCACCCCGTTAGGGCCGAGAAGAATCGATCCCGGGGATGTGAAAACGCCCGCTTCCTACCCCGCACTTTCCCCGACCCGGGGCTACTGACACAGCCCGCCGAAGAAATTCCCCGCGTCGTCCACGGCCTGGCGGCCGTGTTCGCGGTACAGGCGGTAGCCCTCCGCGCCGCAGTGGACTGCTTTTTTGGCCCTTTCGGCGGGGCTTTCTTCTTCTTCTTCTTCTTTCTTCTCGTCGGGCCCGCCACCTCCTTGCTCTTGCTGCTCTTGGGATTCGTGGTGGCGACGGTGGCCCGAGCAGCGGTCGTGGTGGTGGTGCTTGTTTTCGTGTTTGTCTTGACGGTGGGACTTTGCTTCCTCGCCCTTGCCGTCCGCACCTTCTTTTTCTTTTCCTTCTTCCCCTTCTTCTTCTTCTTCTTCTTCTTCTTCGTGCTTGTCCTTTCGGCCGTGTGGGGAGGAGCTCGTCCGGCCGTCTTTTTTTTTTTTTTCCTTCTCCTTTCCCTCCTCCTCGACCGGCGGCACGTCATCTTTCGAGCCGTCCCCATCCGTCTTGGCGGCTCTCAGCCGATTAAACCGGTCCATGAGATCGCCGAGAGCTCCTTCTGTTTCCTGGTCGGCCGCACCCACGCCCCCGCCCCCGCCGTCCTCGCCGGGGTCTTGTTTCCTCGGGTTGGTCCCATTTCCGCCGCTCCTGCTGCTGTCTCCACCTTCGTCTGCTTCTCGCTTTCTCGCCAGGCGGCCTTTGAGCTTCTGGAGGACGGGCTGGACGGTAGTTTTCTTCTTTCTTTCTTCTGCTTCCTCGTCGGCCTCGTCGGCCCCGTGGGGCGGCTTGTCAAACTCGCTGCCAGCATCGGGGTACGGCGCTGCATTATCAGAAAGGGCCTCCCCGCCGTCTTTTCCGGCAAAATATTTCTTGGCCCGGCGAAGAACTTCTTGGAAGCCCTCCTTGCTATTCTCCTCGCTCCCGACCCCCTCGCGTCCCGGGCTACCAGGCAGCCCATGTGCTCCCTCCGAGCTCGCCGCACGAGGCCTCGCGGTAGAGCGAGTGGCAGCACCACGGGCGGGCCTGCCTGCATTCGCCGGTAGCTCATCCCAACTCTCCTGCTCGGAATCAGCGGGACGCCTTTGGCTAGAAACAACACCAGGGCACCGGGCAGAAGCGGGCTTACCATGCGCGGGTGGCTCTCCTTCGCCTCCCGACGGCCCATCTCCATTGCCGCCACCGCTGTCGCCGAGACCCAAAGCATCCATAACCTCCGAGATCTCGTGAAGAACCCTGCTCTGCCTCGCTATCTGCTGCTGCTGCCTAGCAACTTGATGCCTCAGCTCTTCCATCTCCCCGTCTCCGTTTGCCTCCTGGTGCCTGCCCTCGCTGTTCCGTGTCGCTGCCGGCGTGGGCGTCCTCCCGAGCTTGAACTCGCGGAGGCCTCGCGAGCGACCGTGCTCCGGGCGGTAGCGGTCCCGTTCTTTGGGCACGGACTGCACTTTCTGCTTGTGGCGTCGGTGCAGAAGGAAGATAGCTGCTGCAAAAACGAGGAATAAGAGGGGCACAGTGAGCAGGAAAGCGAGGAGGAAGGGCTGGGATGGGGGTGCTACTCTAGTGTCAGAGGTGGGTTTTTGGGAGTGGAGATCCAAGATAGAGTTGGTGAGGCTAGAGGAGGAGGAGGAGGAGGAGGAGGAGGAGGAGGAGGAGGAGGAGGAAGAGGAGGATGGGTATTCCCAGTGGGCGGGCACGGATGGGTTTACGAGTCTGTCTGTGGGATTGAGTGTTCCGGCCACAGTCTCCTTCGGCCCCTCCACCCCTTGCTCATCTCCGGCAGTGTGGTTTTCGTGCTCAAACTTGTCCTTTACCTTTTCGATGGCAGACTTCTGCGGTAAGATGGGTGCTTTTATGGAATCTTTGAGGTCCCGTTTTCTGTCGTGATTGCTGCTTCTGTCGTGGTAGATTGCTTGCATGATGGTCTGGCTGGTGGTTTGAGAGTCGGTGTACACGTGGGTGACATACACGATTCTGGGCGCCGGTGGCATGGCGAGCAACCTGCTGTGGAGCGACGAAGAGTCCCGCGGAAAATAACCTGTCGTGGAAATAAGAAGTCAAAAATTTAACTTGAGGCTCGCAATGGTTGCCAGAGAATTGGGTACAATACCTTGGATGCTAGGTATGGTATGGATATAAGCGAAAAATCAAGGTTTCGTGGATTTGGACGGGCTGTTGGTTCATTGCACCACGAAAACTTTTGAAAGTGCCTAGGAGCGGTGTCTCGGTTCATCAAACAGAGCAAACAGCCATTTTCCATGGTTATAGGCCACTTCCAGGCACGGAGTGTGGTTGAAACAATTTGGTTGTGGCAGTATAAGACCGGAGACAATGGAGGGTGTTGGTTGAACAGAGAAGTAGCGCCAAGACCACGGCATGTGGGAGAAAACAGCCTCTCTGAGCCCACCCAAGAAGTATAGACAAAGGACCCCGACATGGATATAGATTCTGAGCAGTTGAGCACCGTTCTTTGTCTCGAGAAGCAGTGCCATCAACTACAGTGTAATGGCTAATATATGATGCTTTCATCACGAGGGTTTTGAATGCTCTGAAGCACAAATATATCGAGATATATATATATATATATATAGATTATATGTACTCAAGCACAAGATGAATTCCATGTGCAAGTGTCATTTCCAGTTTTAATCAATCCTTCTAATTATATACCATGTCGCGGCTGATAATATATTACTGTTTACCTCCGAACGCGCCTCCACGAGCCACTCCACATTATTGACCCTTCTTATTTTTTACCATTTGCGCTCTCTGTCTCACTCTCTCTCTCTCTCTCTCTCTCTCCGACTCCCCTACGGGATAGTTAAATTTAATGCATTACAGCACCACCACTAGTCCTCTTTCCCCTTCCTCTCCTTTTCTTCTCTCCTTCTCGCACTGCTTCTAGTGCCGAACGATCCTATCTGTGTTCCTCCTGCTTCCTTCCCAGGGGTTCCTCTTTTTATTGCTAGCGAGTATATGTTGCTCTTTTGCGCGCTTGGACCGCTTGTGCAGGATGCGGTACAATACCCAGAGGAGGAAGGCTGCGAGGAAGGCGACGCCGATTATTATGAGGATTGTGTGAGCCATGGGGCGGGCGGTGGATGCTATGGCGGCTTGGTCGCGGGTGTGAAGCGAGGAGGAGGAGGAGGAGGAGGAGGAAGGGGGGTGGGTTAGTGATGGCTTGGTGAAAGGAGCTGGGGCGTAGGGGAGCCGTTGTGGTGAGCGGGCAGCGATGTGGATGAGGTCGGTTGGTGCCATTTTGATAAGGTCAATTTGAGCCAGTCAAGTTTTAGTCCAAACAAGTAGTGATCAAGTAGCTAAATCATCCAGACCAGAGAGTCGTGGGTAGGATCAAGGTGCTGCTTTGAGATGGATGAGCCAGGTATAGGAAAGAGTATATAATTGAAAATATAAAACATATAAAATAAAACAGCTAGGAAAATGAAACAACTCGACGATTATAATGATGGTGGAAACTTTCAAAGATTTTCTTCTTTTCTTTCTGGCTTGAACTGCGAAACACAATGTCTGATCTGTGTCTTTGTGGCAGGGCACAGTGTGCATCGTGCGGACAAGGCGGATAAGCCGGTCTGAGTTTGTGGCATTTATCAGAGGTGAGTGATTTTGAAGTTCTGGGCTCAGGGTTCTTTGAAGTTTGTTCCGCCGGAGGAGGAGCACTGTGGGAGAACTAGGGGGAAAGGAAGGGTAGCCGGGAAGGATTGTGACGGGACAATGAGATTGTGTTGCCTTTGGGATGGATAGATAATAAAACCGGATGGATGGTGGCCCGGGGTAAGGCTCACTCTCTCCTCTTGGAAATACTAACTAAAGATACGACGCGCTTCCCAAGGGTGGTAGGATGATGCTAATATCCTAGAATTCCTTGAGGGGGCTATAAGTAAGTGTTAAATCCTTTTCGCTCGTTTTCCATGTTTCATTTTACAAGCACCGTTCATAAGTTCTGATTGACGAGAACAGAATATCACTAATGAATCAATCCCAATCATATCCAAGGCATCACGACGTTTCTTCCATGAAAGATCAGTCTGATGATAACAAGTAAGTTCCCTAGCCTCTTCGCGAAGGCTGGTTAATATCATAGCAGGAAAAGTAAGTTAAATCTCACGGAGTGGGATGTCGTCAAAACCACTGACTTGGAAGCCCCAGAACAAGGTAGGCGATAGAAGAAGACCAACAACCCTAGATTCCGGTTCAAACACAAGCTTCCTCTGACTCGGAAGGGCTGCATGCACTAGCAGGGCAAGCAAATGCACTGCGGTGCCTCCTCCAATCCAGGAATAGGTGTTTATCGAGAATGTATATTCAGAGAGACCGCCAAAAGCACTCCCTAAACATGGCCAACAAGCCTCGTGTCGTACCGGCTACATGAGTTTTGATTTTGTATTTGTATTATATGAGCTAAGTCTTCCCTACCCCTTTTCTCACTCCACGGCCTCCCTAATCTGTCTAATAGCGCGAGACACGGTCTTAAAAATTCAAAGACAATTCCAACGGCCCTAGGCACGACCCTGGGCACGACCCAGCGACATCTATCCGACCTCTTGGCCCATGACACAACTACGAGTTTGATATACCGAGATAATCGTCCCCTTGTTCCCCCACCTTCCTTCCTTCCTTCCTTCCTCCCTCCTTTATTCCATGTAACTAACTGACGTGCAGATAATTGCCCAGAAAGCAAGCAGCTTCAAAAGAAACTGCAGGCTCAGGAATCACAAATATTATATAGCCTCGACATCTGAAACCCAGTCCAACATTTCACCACCCGTCCACCAATACCCGCGGGCCGCCACCCAGGCCGAATCGACAAGAACCAAGATTCCAAAACACGCCCAGAGTCGAACAATTCATCCGGCTGGTCATCCTAGCTTACAGCTAGTTAGAACGACCAAAACATCGCAAATGCACCTCCTGCCCACGGGCACGAGAAAAGATGGGCATCTTCTAAAATCCAACATAAGCCATCCATATGCGGAGCCAGCATGTAGTATGTGACCCGCATGGAAGCTGTCACTACCTACCTAATACCTACTTACAAGCCAATTCACGACGGAGAGCTGAGCGTTTGGGGATCCACAGAATGAAGAAGCGACACGCAAAGCAAGGAGAGAAGGAAGTTCAGGTACAGCAGTAGTAATAGATTGGTAAATAGCAAACAAATATCGATACTCTCCAAATTAAAGTCAGTCGTATGTATAAGATCGTCTCACGCCCGTCCAAAATAGCAGGAAATATATATACCACACACACATCGATGGGCCGAGAGAATTAAATATACACGTGAAAAAAAAAGAAAAAAAAACACAACCAGAAGGAAACCAGAGCAGAAGACCATCGGGTCCTAACTACCCTACCCTATATCGGAGCATAATATCCAATGCGGGACGTCTCCATATCCAATTATCCATCCATCCAGCTTTCCCTCGTGGGCTCCCCACACATCATCATCATGCTTCCCATAAATCATCCATGCAAGCAACCATCTACTCGCCACTGTCTCAACCCCTCCCTTAACTCCTTCCAGCTCGTCCCTTAGCACGCCCCACTGGGAATAGTCATACTCTCGACCCTGTTCCCAGAATTATACCTGGCTCCACTACCCAGCCCCCCTCTTCGCAAACGCCGTCCAAAGCTCGCACTTGTTGTGGGGGGGGGGGGGGGGGGGGGGGGGGGGGGGGGGGGGGGGGGGGGGGGGGGGGGGGGGGGGGGGGGGGGGGG